>CACSLK010000984.1:22230302-22247078 GCA_902706635.1 Striga hermonthica
CGACTTTCTACCTCAGAGGCAGGTCTCTCGATTCTTGATTCTCGGCGTTCGACCTCAGAGGCAGGTCTCTCGATCCTTGATTCTCGACTTTCGACCTCAGAGGCAGGTGTCTCGATTCTCGATTCTCGACTTTCGACCAAAACGGTCTCTCGATTCTCGGTGTTCGACCCTGGGGATGGGTCACTCGATTTTTGATATTGGTGGTCATTCGGTATTCATTTGGGGTCTCGATGCTCACTTGGAGGATTGATAACTATTTGGTGGCCGAAGATTTATTCAAATGGTAACCTCAGTGTCAGGTCGACGGAAACAATCTGAAGAGAAATTTTCACTCTTGGATCGAGTCATGCTTACTCGACCAGAGTGGGGGGGACTAGATGATATAGGATATTATACTGGACCCGGTTTATGGATTAAGCGGATACATATTGGAGGATAAGCCCACTAAGACATCTAAGCCCAACGATATGGGTCAAGCCCAACTTGGGCCTAAAAGGTACACTCCCCCTATAAAAGGGGGCCAAGGTACCTCATTCTCTCATTCTCTCCTCATTACATTACTACACTCTCTCTCTTGATGTAAGGGCTGACTTAGGCATCGGAGGCCCGACACCGGGACCACCCCCGGTGTTGGGTTCTGCAGGTACGGAGGTCGTTCGAGTCGAAGGAGCCGGGTGAAATTTATTCACTTCAGATGGGATTTGGGAGATTGGTATGGTGTAATTCTGTTTTTCATAATAAGCCTAAATTATTTAACTTATTGAGATACTTTAGGATGGGATTTAGTAGATTGTTAGTTCCAAAATCATGGGATACTATTCAATATTCCTATTGCATTTCAACCGATTTATATTTAAATGGGAATTGGGAGATTTGTTTGGTGTAATTCGGTTTTTATAATAAGCCTAAATTACTTAACTTCTTGAGATTTTTTATGATGGGATTTAGTAGATTGTTTTTCTAAAATTATGGGATACTTTTCAATATTCCTATTACATTTTGACTGATTTATAATTGAATGGGATTTGGGATATTTGTTTGGTTTAATCCGGTTTTTTGTAATAAACCTAAATTATTTAACTTTTTGATATTTTTTAGGATGGGATTTAGTAGATTGTTTTTACAAAATCATGGGATTTAAATAAATATGGTACATTATCTTTTTAAAGAATATTTGAATTATTTATTACGTACATAATAGATTTTAAGAGATTAGTTATAGACATACTAAAGTTAGTTACAGATAACTATTCTTTTGGATTCACACGTTTTCTATATAATAGATATTATGTTATTTATAGATAACTATTCTTATCTCTATACTTTATTCACACGTTTTCTATATTCACACGTTTAATAGATTGTTACAACTTCTGATTTTGATTTATACGTACTTTTTTATTTATATACTTTATTTACTTTCTTTATTTTTAATATAGAATATAGATAAGTTCATATCTTTCATTAAGATTATGATTATGATTATGATTATGATTTATACGTACTTAATCACTATATAAACCCCCCTTCAGTCTCAATATTTTGATATCACGATTTGCACGACAGAAACCTTACAAACTATTATCTCTATTTTCCCTTTCCCCAACTATCCAAAATGCCTCCTGCTTTGGTGTTATTAAAGATCTCAAAAGAACTCATAGACCATTCATTAAGCTACGCCTCATTAGGTCGTTCCAACGTGATGAGAATCATGGTTATAAAAATCCGCTGGAGTTTATCTTCCATGATTCCGAGGTAATATGTAAATATTTATTTATTAACATTCTTATTTTTTTAACGTTTTGTCAACTTACTAATTCGTACTAATTATTTGTTTTATGTTATTTGTTAGGGAGGTCGTATCAATGGTTTGGTGCGACCCGTGCATGTGGCTAATTTCATAAACGAAGTGCAAGAAGGTGTCGTTTATGTCCTAAAGAATTACCAAGTGGAACCTAACACTGGCATTTGTAAAACGACAATATGCACTTGGAGGCTTGTGATCAACAAGGAAACCAAGTTTATCAAGTGGCCTCATCCTTTCCCTACGTTTCGTTTTATCTTTAGAGATTCCGCAACTATAATGGACATTGACAATGTTGATGAATCAATGTTGTTTGGTAAGAAATTATTAATTGAGTATTTTTTAAACGAATATTAAAATATTTTTTTGCGTATTTCTTTTTTTTCTTTCGAATTTCGAATTATTAATTATTTATTTTGTATTGTTTACTTAACGTATTTCCTTTAAGTCATATTTTGTAGATGTCATTGCCGTGGTTGTCGAATTACAACCAATTCAAATGAAAATTGTAAGGGAAGTTCCTACTCAAATGATTGTTTTCTCCCTTATGAACTTGGAGTAAGTACATCTAACTTTTTAAAAAAAAAATGGAAGAAGAATTGTATCAATTAATTTTTTTCGTATGTTTCTATGATTGTTGTTTGAATTTATAAATGGTGAATTCGCTTTATTAAATTTACTAACTACACAATTATTGTTTCGATTTTTTTTTTTATTTCTTAGAGGGCAAAAGAAGAATTGTACCCTTTGGGGACAATATGTTGATCAATTGATTGCTCTTGAGCATCACTATATGAATGAATAACAAGCTTTTGTTTTAATCATGCAAAAGTGTCGTGCTAAGGTGTTCGATGGTAATATTTTAACTATTTCCTCATATTATAATTTTCTTATGATATTTATAATTAGTACGAATTATGTTTGTTTAGGGAAGTGCGAATCACCACATCAAAGGATGTTACTCTCATAATCTGTGTTGATGTTTCCGAAATTCGTGAATTTCGCAGGAGGTATATGAATTCAAACGTTTTTAATTCATATGTATTAAATTAATACAATATTATTTGATTGTATATAAATTTATATATTATCCTACAATTAGGTTGGCTGCGGGTAAATTGAGGAATACCCAATTGGTGTCGAATAGTTCGATTATTGTCAAAACGGAATTTCAACAACCCGAGGATGGCGACATCGCCGTTAGTACTGTTGATTCGCTACATGATTGTGTGGAGGTAAATTTTAATATTAATAATTTTTCAAATTATTTAATTATTGATAAGTTCGTATTTGTAAAACTAATTCGTTGGTTGATTTCTTCAATTGTAGGCTAAGGACATTTGGGTGTGTGCTACGATTAACTCAATCATAGATGAATGGTGGTACTTGGCATGTATTCGCTATAGTAGTTCAATGGAGACAAATGGTGGCAATCATAGATGTCGATAATGCTCTCACAATCGTGGCATATTTCGGTTTGTTGTTTAGATTTTCTTAAATTTTAATTGTTAATTATATGATTACTTCATGACACGATTCTTCTAAAATATTAGATATAAAATTCAATTTGGAGTGCACGATGCTTCTGCACATGCAACTTTAGTTTGTTGGGATAAGGATTGCCAAAGGATTATTGGCAAACCTTGTGATATATTGAAGCGTGAATATTCCGAAAGGGAGGTAATATAACTCGATTTCTTCCAATTTTTTGTTTTTATAAATATATTCATTTATTTAATTTTACTTAATATGCCATATGAAATCCTTTTGGAATTTATTGTTGCACCATGTTGTCTTTGATCTTCCCGATGATCTTGAAGATTTGGTTGGCAAGGTATATCTCTTTAAGATTCGCATTAAGGCTAATGATCGTTTCCACTTTGCTTCTTCATTCAACGTGCTTAGGGTGGTAGTTGATGAACATTTGATCTCGAGGTATACACAATGGGTTGAAGATGAAGATGTAAGTCTAACTACAGTAATTCGAATTTATTAGTTTGTATTGATAATATAACTACTAATATGCGATTTTTTTTTCAATAGATGTCAGATTTCTTGACTCTCTTGCAAAGAGAAGAAGATATTTCGAATCAAGGTGATCCTGCTTTGGAAGATGAGGCCTCTACCCCATTGAAGGAGAATAAACAAGCTGCAAAAGTTGACGACAATTCGATGGCAAAGGGGAACTTGTCCGATCAATTTGCTGTTGAATCGGTCACAAGCAATAAAGGAAAAGCCAAGGTTGATGATGATGGAAACTTGCTTCCGACCAATGGAGAAGAGGATATTTAGTTGATTGATTTTATATGAATAAGACATTTAGTTCATTTCGTTTGGGTTGCTTTGAATGTTTTTATTTGTTATTTGGATATTATTATTTAGTTTGATAGGATTCCTGCTTTTTGATTATTTCATGTTTTTCTCATGATTTTCTCTACGGAACATATAGTTCTCGAGATTTCATGAATGATAATAAAATTTCTTATTTGCTCTTAACGTGTGTTTATTTATGTTCTATTTCATTACTTAAGAAAATATCAAGTGCAATAGAAAATATTATATAACTAATTAAACATATGTTCGCTATTTTTAATAGATTATTTTAATATTGAAATGTTCGTAAATAAATTAAACTTGAAAATCATTTAAATCAATTATTACAATAAAACTGAACGTTTGGAATAATCCAGTCAGTCAATAGGGCCAACAGACCATATTTAAAATTGAGAGCAGTTCTAATTGTTGAGACTCAATTCGAGTTAGAGAGGAGGAATTTCATTGAGAACATCTTCCATGATTAGAATTCCTTATTATGTCTGGTTTGATATCTCAATTGTTTTATTTAGCATTTTGTTTGGATATTTGATTAATCTATGTTTAAAAAAAAAAAAAAAAAAAAACCACGATCCTCTTTCGTCTCATATATTATGAAATCCACTCCTACATTAAAAATAAACTAAAGAATCCTATTTCGGTTTGTACTCCTATTTTATATGATATATAAACTCTTGAAAAAATTTCGGGAAGTATTCTAATGTTCTATCTGGATAAAATCTTCACTGATATGTACAGATAAATAATATCGCAAACATGGAATACATAATCTTAAACCAAATTAAAACACGTGAGTTATTAAAAAGGTAATATCTTAACCAAAAAAAAAAAAGAATCCAACTTAATAAGAACTACTTATACCTTTTATATCACACGTGCACTATATTATTGGAGTATTATATTAGGAAATAAATAAATTTCTATTTATCTTTTCCTATTTCGGTTTGTACTCCTATTTTATATGATAAATAATCTCTTCAAAAAATTTCGGAAAGTATTCCAATATTCTAGCTAGATAAAATCTTCACTGATATGTACAGATAAATAATATCGCAAACATGGAATACATAATCTTAACCAAATTAAAACACGTGGGTTATTAGAAACGTGATATCTTTACCAAAAAAAAAAAACAAAAAAGAATCCAACTTAATAAAAACTACTTATACCTTTTGTATCACACGTGCACTATATTATAGGAGTATTAGATTAGGAAATAAATAAATTTTCTATTTATCTTTTCTAATAAAAATAATCCTAACTTATGTGAAATTCCTCTCCATTGAACCACGCACTCATAAGATATCCTATATTTTACACTACAAAATTCTATACCTTTTTACGAGCCCGCATAATTATTTAGTTCAACCTCTTTTACACAATCTTCAGCCGATTTGTATTCTTTTTTCATTCATATCTATAGTTCTTATAATTCTTAGAAAACCTGAATTCGTGTCTGCGGAGGTAATCATCTATAGTTCTTAGAAAATATTATGTTACATTTTTCATTCACATTTATAGTTCTGTAGCAAGCATCATGAATGAAAATAGAGTAGGCAAACCAAACAATCATGGTGGCAGAGGCAGACACTCACAAGGCATAGATAGATCAACAGATAAACCAAAAGAACAAGATATGTTTCAATTTCAAGACATGTGAACTTGCATATCAATATATGTGACTAATTTTTATTTTTTTAACTTAACAGATTTACCTTTGATGTCTTTGTTTACCTGATATATTGTAGTTCAATATATTGCACATATTTCTCGCTTTGTTCCATCGAATCGTCATACTCACAATTTATAAAAAAAAATAACATCAGAATTGGTGTACAATGCTATGAATAATATAAATTTATTTTAATTTTTAAATTAAATCAATTTGTATGTATGCAGAAGATAGTTTATGTATTTTTGGTTCTGATTTCTACTAATATATAATATATGTTGTAGATATTAGAGGGTAACTGTACCTTTTAATTGTTCATTCTTTGAGTAGTTCCATCCCGACAGTTGAGTAAAGTTGATGTAATTGTGAAATCTGTTGTAGTCCAGTCACTGTGCTATAGACATAGGAGTCGTTTTGAACTTGAACTTCATACCCATTTCATGCTCATGTAACAAAATCAACAGCATATAAGAATTATTATATGGAATTCGTATATATTTCATGTATTGCATATGAATTTTGTATGAACATCTTTCCACAGTTAGTATACAAAAGGTTTAAGTTTCATATTATAAAGCTTAATATTTGATCTAAATTCAGAGAGTATGCTGCTAGAACGAGGACAGTACACTAAGAGAAAGAACAATGTGGGAAGATGTCAAGAAATCAGCCAGCAGAGTAATACACACATACGGACATGGACGGTTGACTCAAATTCACAAGGTAATATGCAAATTTAGTTACATCAACTTCTAGCAAACACTAAACTGTAAATCAACTGAAATTATTATGCACATCATAATCAATGTTTTATGATGTTTTTCAGAAAGCATGTGATATGCACAATATAATTTGTATTATTATGTTACTATTCCTAAACACACATGTATCCATATGTTGTCTTTATTTGAATATGTTACAACATATTACATTTGTTTTTATACTAATAATGTATACATAGCGCTATTAGTACCTTACTTTTTTCCACACGCGCAGATATACATGTCTTTTGCTCATTATTGCCTCCTCCATCTACATTTAAACACACAATTTTTCATTTTTAAATAATCAGAGCTATCTGATTGTAGAACATGAAAGGAGATAAATACGCGCTATTCATAAATATGAATAATATGCTATATATGAGACCTTTGGCGGAATAAGGCCTAAGATAAGACAGGGCAGGCCAGATCGAATTTCCTGATGCTTGATAACCTGAGATAGAAATGACAAGATTTTACTTAAAAAAAGGGTAACAACCCCTTCGTAGACAACCTAAATTATCCCAGACACGCATTTTTAATAAAGAAAGAAAACAGAAACATATATATATTCTAACGTTAGTTAGAGCAGTAATCTTACCAAATTGTATATATTCGAATATTTCCATCTGAATCACTTTCTAACTGAAAGAAATTTAACATAAAATATATAACTTTTTCGAAATTCATATAACAGGTTTAAGAAATCAAAAGAAATTTCGGTGAATTTTCATACAAAATCAATATAAATCACTATAATTTATGAAGACTGCCGAAGTTTTCAAGAAGAAAACAACTATTTCACATCGATTTACATAGGATGTGATAAAAAACTTTCTACACGTTTTTTTTTTAAATTTCATCATTTTCGACCGCGATTTTCCAGAATTCGACCGAAAGCCTAAAAAATACACCAGATCCATAAATTCAAGCAGAATCGTGTTCGTATTTGAACTTTTATTCAAAATACATTAAAACATATTATAAAATATCATAAAAACGTGAAAAAAAAAAACAGAATTTTGAAACAAAATAAAAAAAAAAACAAAAAGAAACTAAAAAACATTGAAAAAATTAGGGTTTTCTAAGAAAAAACAAAAAAAAAAAGTAAAATTAAAGATCCAAACGAAAAAACCCAGTATTCACATTGTTTGTGAATGGATTTTTCGTATAGATAACGAAAAATTGAAAGAACTTTACCCAGAACATACGGTTTTTTTTTTGTTTGAAAAAATAAAAGGTAATAACAAACGAAAAAAAAATTGAAGATCCACACAAAAAAGCCAGTATTCAGAGAGCCTGTTAACCGATTTTTGTAAGGAAATCGATTAAGATTAAAAGAATGGTATATAACATAGGGTTTCGAAGAAAATACAAACAAAATTTAAAGAAAAAAAGAAAAAAAATCCCCGTTTTGGAAACATATGTAGTTGAATCTAAGATCTAAGATACATATAAAAAACAATCGATTCAAAGTGTAGATCCAATTTTTTTCTGATAAAAAACGAAACAACCGAAAGAAAAATGAAAGAGAGAACTAGAAGCTGCGTAAGAAATGAGAAAACCCTATGTTTTTGGGTTTTTTGGCCTTTTATACTCGATTTGAACGATTTGTAACCGTCCGATCATTGTGACCATTGTAAGCCGTTAGATCAGATGTGTATTATTTGTTTTGGGCTTATTTTGGTTGGACCGACTTGCATTGGGTCTGATTCCGTGGCAGGCTGAGTGTATGTATTAGTTTGGGCCGATATGTTATGGGTTTTTTTTTTTTAACTTCTTAAGGATCAAATCTATTTATTTATTTACATGATGTGCTGAAAATTAACAAAACAAAAACTATTAAGGTCTTATAAAATTAAGTACATGTGTTTATAAAAATGTACAAACAATTACTAAACAATTTTTAAAATTATTAGTATGTTATATTAATTATTAAATCATTTTTTAAATGTCTAATATATCATTATTCTACATTTTTACAGGCTCTATGACACCACCCGTTGTCAACGGATCATCTTTTATTGCACAACGGAAGCATAAACAGTCGAACATTTCTTCCTATCATTATCATAGTGTGTTGCATGGTTCTCAGATCTTACCATTATCTGATGTTACAAATGGTATAATTTTATTCACTTCATACTTAAAATGCATTATGTACTTTATTTATTATTTATTATTTATTATACTAATAAAGAAATTTTTATTTTTAAATTTAATGATTGGAACTGGTCGTTCTTCCACACCAATTGTTCAGACTAGATACAATACTACACCGGGTATAATATACTTTAGTTATTCATTTTTATAATTACTCAGTGTGTATGATTTTTTTTTAATCTTATAATTTTTTCAATGTTAATTTATCAATTATTAAATATTGATATAAACAGGTTGTATGACGTCACCATCGAGCCATGTATCATCTTTGATTCCTAAAAAAAGCTCAAATAATTTGGGTTGTATGTTTAATAAGTATCAAAGTGCGTTACATAGTCCTCATATTATGCCATTATCTGGTGTCGCACATGGTGTGTTCCATTGAATGTACTTAAATGTAATTTTTTAATTTTTTTATAATTGAATTAAGTGTTTAAGTTCTATTATTATGTTTTGTTCTATGTAGTGTTAAATATCGGTTGTTCTTCTACCCAAAGTCATCAAATCGCAAATAATGTTAAAAACAGTAAGCCATTCATATTTTTATTATATATTTGAGTTATATTATTCAACATTTATTTCTTTTAAATGTACTAATATATATTATTTGTCTTTCAGGTCGTGTCTATCACCTGATGGCAATTTGTCAAAAAATAGTATCCAAAGCATTGTCATAGACCTTACAAGTGATACTGATGATGAAAATGGTTCTGGAGTTTTGCATAAAATGTCCCCAAATCAATCAAACACATGTATGATTTATATCATTCATTACCGTTAGATTATTTCGTTACTTATATTTGACTTGGTATAAATAATTAAATATATTAAAAAAAATGTACAGTTTGTCTTCCATGGAATTCTGTACCTGCTATTAATAGAGATAAAAAGAGGTCTATGCCTATTGAGTTGCATGATGTTGTCGATCTCACCGTGGATGATGTTGTCTCCCTTCCGATTCAAAAAAAAAAAAAAACGTGGTAGATCGAAAAGATTGTTGTATCTACATCGAACCAATCTGGTATGTTTTACGCTAATAAAACATTAAATTTATTTTTTTATACTTTATTTTTTGCAATTTAATATGTTTTTTACGTAATTAGTTCTTTGACTACTTACTTCAATTGTGTAGTCGATCACACCGTTGATGATGTTGTCCCCCTTTCCGTGCCCAAAAGAAAACCTGGTAGACCAAAAAGATTATTGGAACCACATCGACCCAATCTAGTTTGTTTTACGTTAATAAAACATTATATTTGTTTTTTTGTCAATTCATGTGTTGCTATTTAATATATTTTTTACGTAATGAGTTCTTTGACTACTGACTTCAATTTATGTAGTTGGTCACATCGTGGATGATGTCGTCCCCCTTCCTGTTCCCCAAGAAAAAACGTGGTAGACCGAAGAAGAATATTGGATCCACATCCGCCCAATCCGGTATGTTTTACGTTAATAATACATTATTTTTTTTTCATCTCATTTGTTGCAATTTAATATATTTTTAGAAAATTTTCTATTTTTCAGAATATTGGGACATGGGTGATGCTAACTGTCAATGTATTTATTGCGGAGCACTATTTTGGTATGTTGAGCGCAAGTCTTCTACAAAGGCAACAGATCCTCCTGAATATAAGGGTTGTTGTATGAACGGGGTGATACAACTGCCTGTTCTCCATAATCCACCTGCATATTTAAATGAGCTTTTACACGGAGATAGCCGCAATAGCAAACACTTTCAGGAGAATATCAGATCGTATAACAGTATGTTTGGCTTTACTTCTTTGGGCTGGAAGATTGATGCAAGCATCAACAATGGTACAGGTCCTCCGGTATTCACTTTACACGGCCAAAACTATCATCTGATGGGTAGTCTACTTCCATCCGAAGGTGCAACTCCAAAATTTGCGCAACTTTATATCTATGATACGGATAATGAATTATCCAATAGAATGAATGCAGTCAGGTTAGTAATTTGCGTAACATATTATTAGGTTATTTATGATTTTATAATTTTTTGTTTATAATAATAGATTTCATAACATATTTGTGGATCTGATTATGATTTTTAATTTCTATTTCTTATAGAAACTCTGACGGTATTTCTGATTTGCATCAAGAAATTGTTGCTCGCTTGACAATAATGTTAGACGAGCACAATGAACTGGTTAAGTCGTTTCGTATGGCTAGGGAAAGAATTCAACAGCACGGCCAAAGTGATCCCAAGATTCGTCTAATTGGAAGGAGATATAGTGATATGAGATGTTATAACTTGCCTACAAGTTCTAAAGTTGCTGCATTGGTCGTTGGAGACTTTGATCAAGCAATGGGTGAAAGGGATATATTGGTTGAAACCAAAAGTGGACGCCTACAGATGATCAATAAACTTAATGCATCCTACTTGGCTTTACAATATCCCCTGTTGTTGCCATATGGAGAGGATGGGTACAGAGAAGACATACCATTTTCTGATCTGAGAGAAGTAAAAGAGGATGGTCGAACAACTGTGAGTATCAGAGAATATTTTGCTTATCGGATCCACGATAGAAATCACGAACCATCTACTATTCTTTCGGCCAGGAGATTGTTTCAACAATTTATTGTTGATGCATATACCATGGTTGAATCATCGAGATTGAGATATATCCGTTTCAATCAATCTCGCCTAGAGGAAAGAGAATGCTGTTCTTCGTGGTGATATCGATCCAGGATCTAGAGGAAAGAGAATAATTCTACCTTCTTCTTTCACTAGAGGGGCTCGAAATATGATTTAGAAATATCAGGATGAAATGGCGATATGTAGATGGGCAGGTTATCCCGATCTGTTCATAGCATTCACATGCAAGCCAGAGTGGCCTGAGATCCTTTGTTTTTTAGGCCCAAGGAACTTACGTCTTGAGGATCGTCCCGATATCGTTTGCAGAGTTTTTATTTCAAAATTAAAGCAGCTGATAAAGGATTCTCGTCACAATCAAATATTTGGTAAAGTAATAGCAGGTATTATCATTTATTTCCATAATTTGATTTAGTTTGAATTCGTTTACAGTAATCTTCATACTTGTCTGACATTCTTTTTTATCTTTTTTTTTTCAGTTGTATACACTGTTGAATTTCAAAAACGTAGATTCCATCATGCCCATATATTGCTTTTTTTAGCAAAAGAAAACAAATTTCCAGATCCTTCTAACATAGATAGAATCATATCTGCTGAGATACCTGATGAGTCTTCTGGTCCGTCTTATTATGAAACTGTAAAGGAACACATGATCCATGGTCCGTGTGGATTGGCCAGAAAGCAATCTTCGTGCATGGTTGACGAGAAATGCAGTAAACGTTTTCCAAAACCATTTCTTGAATTCACGTCTGTTGATGATGATGGCTATCCACGGTACAGACGTCGGGACAATGGAAGACATATAGAGAAAAATGGTGTAGTTGTCCATAACAGTTTTGTCGTGCCCCACAATCGAAAATTGTTGATGAAGTATGGTGCTCACATAAATGTTGAGTGGTGCAATCAGTCCCGGTCCATCAAGTACCTCTTCAAATATGTCAATAAGGGCAATGATCGTGTCACCGCGTCGTTTTATCAGTCGACTACAGATGGAGAGCTGGAAAAGCCTGTTGACGAGATTAACATGTTCTACAACTGTAGATATGTTTGTTCATGTGAGGCGGCTCGGAGGTTGTTGGGTTATGAACTTCAGTACAAAAAACCTCCCGTACAACGTTTGAGTTTCCACTTTAAAGGCGAACAGTATGTTATTTTTGAGGATGAAGATCGAACTGATGAGGTTATTAAAAAACCCACTGTAAATGAGAGTCAATTTTTGGCATGGATGGAAGCGAACAAGGTATATCCTGAGGCGAGGGAGCTTACTTATGTCGAGGCACCATCAAAATTTGTTTGGAACACAAATTTGAGAGAGTGGACTCCACGAATCAGAGAATGTGCTATAGTCCATCTGCGCTATGTTCCTTCAAACGCTGGCGATAATTTCTATTTGAGGTGTTTGGTTAATGTAATACACGGAGAAACTTGCCATGAGGATTATATGAGGTCGACAACGTGCAATATTCGTCATATTGTGATGCTTGCCATGCACTATGTTTGTTGGGTGACGATCGTGAGTACGTTGATGGCATATCCGAGGCAAGTCATTGGGCATCTGCTGATTCTCTTCGACATATGTTTGCGACGTTGTTGGTATCAGGATCATTAGGTAGGCCCGAGCACACATGGGAAACGTGTGTGGATTTTGTCTCTAATGACATCATCTATAGGCAACGTCTTCTCTTCAATAATGAACGTATGTGACTTATTTTTTATTTACGTTTTATTGTTTATTTTATTAATTTTCATATACTGTTTAAGTACTAATTCCATTTTTATAAAATGCTGACTTTGAATCCTTTTCGTTCTTAGGTCTACAACTCAGTGATGCAGATAAAATAATTTACCTATCGCTGGAATCGAACATTTGTTGAGACGTCACGGCACGAGTCTTCGGGAATATCCAACAATGCCTTTTCCTGATATGACCAGTTTTACTACAAATACAAATCGTTTGATTTTGGATGAGCTAAGTTATGACCGCAAGGCCTTATCAGTCGAGCACAATACTCTTCTTAGAGATATGACTGACGAACAGAAAGGAGTTTATTCAAAAATTATGGCATCGGTAGACTCAGGTCAGGGCGGTGTTTTCTTTGTCTACGGTTATGGCGGAACCGGTAAGACATACTTGTGGAGGACTTTAGCTGTGGGATCACGATCAAAGGGGGAGATCGTGCTTTGTGTTGCATCGAGTGGAATATCTTCTCTTCTGTTGCCTGGTAGAAGAACTGCGCACTCTTGCTTTGGCATACCTATTAATATTCACGAAAATTCGTCGAGTGATATCAACCAGGATAGCCCTCTGGCAGAGCTAATTATACGATCCTCCCTCATCATATGGGACGAAGCTCCAATGATGCATAAGCATTGCTTCGAAGCTGTCCAAACGTCATTTAGGCGGTCATGGGAACGGTCAACTCGACCAACCATTATAAACCTTTTGGAGGCAAGACTGTCATTTCTGGTGGAGATTTTCAACAAATTCTCCCGGTGATTCCAAAGGGGAATCATCAACATATTGTTAATGTTTCGTTAAATTCTTCAACCATTTGGCAAGATTGTACAGTGCTTAGGCTAACGAAAAACATGCGTCTTCAGAGCCTTGATGATTCGGATGAACGTGAGGAGCTTTCTAAATTTGCTGATTGGATTGCTAGCATCAGAGATGGTACTATTGGAGGTTATAATGATGGTTGTGCCTCCATTGAAATACCAGATGATCTGTTAATAGCACCGTCCGATGATCCCATTGCTGCAATTGTTGAGAGCACGTATCCAATGTTCAAGAATGCAACCGATGATCCAAGTTATCTGAAGGACAGAGCCATACTTGCACCTACATTGGAGATCGTTGAGTCTATCAACCAATACATGTCGTCGTTGAATCTAACAGAAGGTTGTTTATATTTGAGCTCCGACAGTACGTGTAAATCCGATTTGAATTCTGACTTCTTGTCAGAAATCCACACTCCCGAGTTCTTAAATTCTCTCAAATATTCTGGTACACCAAGTCATGAGTTGCATTTGAAGGTGGGAACTCCAGTTATGCTGTTGCGAAACATGGATCATTCAATGGGCTTGTGCAACGGGACACGTTTGGTTGTAACCAGACTTTCCAGTCATGTCCTAGAATGTAGGATACTAACGGGCGACCATGCAGGTGAAAAAGTGTTGGCACCTCGGATGACGATAACTCCTTCGGGTGCAAGATTACCTTTTAAGTTTCAACGAAGGTAATTCCACGTCGTGATCTCTTATGCAATGACTATTAACAAGAGCCAGGGCCAATCCTTATCCCACGTTGGTTTATTCTTGAAGAAACCAGTTTTCAGTCATGGCCAGTTATATGTTGTTCTTCGCGCGTCACCAACAGAAAGGGTTTGAAAATTTTAATATGTGGTGAAAATGATTTGCCTCCAAATCAAACAAATAATGTTGTGTACAGAGAATTTTTTAATAATATATAATATATTTTTTATTCTTATTATGTTTCCATAAATATTATATGTTAAATTTAATTAATTACATTTAAACTAAGTATTTCAATGTGTTTTAAGTTATGCGCCCACCGTGCATCGCACGGGTACTGCACTAGTATCTTCATTAAAAAATAATATAAATATAAATAATAAAATATTAAAAATATATTTTCTAATATAAATAATAAATTATTTCTATTATTTAGGCTAATTCGATTTAGTCAATCGAATAAGCCAAACAAATCGGTTCATATGTTAATTATTGTACGTGTGAATGCACATTATTGTTTGCATATGTTTTATTTGTACACTGAACACACAACATTGATTTCAACATTCTATTATCGGCTAATTTAACAATAAAATATACTTTTATAATAATAAATAAAAAATATTTTTAAAATATAAAATATATTAAACTAATAAATATTTTTTTATCATAATAAATAATAAATTATTTTAATTATTTAGGTTAGTTCGATGAAGAATCATATCTACTAAATCTAGTATTCAAAACACATAATTTAGATGTGATCGTATTGAGTAGTGCACTTTATATATAAACATGTTGCACTTTATAAAATGATACAGTCGCACTTTATAAACAACACGTTGCACTTTTTCACCACATTCATCAACCAACGTCCATAGCTCCCGCCAAAATACCACACAACATAAATCTATAAACATATATAAGTAGTACTTTAAAATCCATATTATTAAACACAAAAATATATTTAGGCCAATTTATAATATAAATAATTTGATAAAATTTAATTTGTAAATTTTAACATAAAAAATATTAAACTAATATATATATATATACTTTTTATAATAATATATAATAAATTATTTCGAGTATTTAGGTCAAGTTGATATATAATAATATTGACTATATCATTTTTCTCAAAAACATATAACTTATATTTGATTGTAAAGAGTAGCGCACTTTATAAATCATCTCGATGCATTTTATAAAACAACGCGTTGCACTTTATACAACAACAATTTGCACTTTATAAAGTGCTCAACGATTAATGTCATCGACACTCCCGCAAAAAATGTCACACAACATAAATGTAAACAAATATATAAACATAATAATTTAACACCAATCGCATCATTTATTCAAACAAAACACAAACACGCTAACATACCAAAATTCATTATTTCAATTTATACGTCAACACATTGCACTTTATAAAATTATAAGATGCACTTTATCACGACTATCATATTGCACATTAGAGATCGAACCTGCCCATACTCATAAAAAATAAACAAAAAAAAAATAAAAATAGTAAATAAATTATTAATATATTAAATATAATTTAATATAAATAATAATTTAGTTTTTAGTATTTCTAATAATTATGTTAATCAAACTGAATAAACGAAATAATTATGTTGATTTTCAATTTGATTTGAAACAAAAGTTCGATTGCACCTTAGTGTTATACAATTTGCACATTAGTGTCTGTCAGATTGCACTTTAGCGACCGAACCTGATCGAACTATGATTTTTGTTCCGAATTTACATGTTAGTTTAATTTATCTTTTTTTTTTAAATTTAAAACCATAACAATCGAAGACTGAACTAAAAAACATATACAAAATTAATTTATTTATATATTTCATTTACACCTATATGTATTATAGTTTTTAAATATAAATCATTAAATAAACATATTAAATATTAAATATGTTTTAATAATATAAATGAGGGAAAATTTCACTTTTGATACCCCAGAAATACCTACTTTTCGCTTTTGATACCCGTGTTTTCGACTTAAGCAATATTAGTACATAAGTATGAAAAATCAATCAATTTTGGTCCCGAATGTCAGTTGACCGTAAGTCAACTAACGGAAACTGGCTGAACAAGTTCCTTCTTCTTCTCCAACGGGCAAAAATGGAGATAAACCGGTTGGTTTGTTTTTTGGGCAAAA
>CACSLK010000984.1:22336748-22347841 GCA_902706635.1 Striga hermonthica
TGGTCACCGAGAGGCAATCCATCACCCCTGTCGAGAAGTTTCAGCAGGTCCCGCTGCCGGCCATCATCATCCTGCCATCGAGCAGCACAGCACCGACGAGTAATTCTTCCAGCATTCCCTTGTTGTTCCCGTCGAGCCTAGTTCGCTGCTTGTGGTCCCGCATGAACCACGTTCGAACTCCATCTCCATCACTGTTCCTCACGCAAGTCGTCGTCTTCGCGAGTCTCCACGCACGCAGGCCTTCCTTGCGGTTCGTGTTTCAATCATCGGCACCATCAGCGATCAGTTTTCCGATGAGCCCTGTTCGCGCCAGCATCCCGTCGTGATCGCTGCTCCTCCGCCATCGTCGACAAGCCTGCCCCATCGTCGAGACCTTGCTGGCGCGAGCCCCACGCGAAGGTCCACCTGCTGCTGTCTTGTAAACTTGACCGTGCGCCTTCACCTACGACCCGCAACTGTGCTACACCGGCCATTGATGCTCAATCATTCGTTCGCGGCCCCCGTCACCTGCTGTTCGCGTGATCGAGTGCTGTCCCGAGGCCGAGCCCACAAGCAATCGACCGCCAACGGCCGTTCAGCCCCGGTTCAACCCGTTTCGTAACCCCGTCCCGAGAACGGTACCCGGGCTGACCCTCGATTTATTTAATGTGATCCTATAAGTGTTTAATGTGTGCTTATTAAGCTGACTTTGATGAGTTTGATGTATACGTGTGGTTATTTGTTTAATTACCATGTGTTTATGTATCGTTGGATTGCCGTCACTTTGGTTTGTTGTCTAACTGAGTTTAAGGTGGTATTTTTCGTGGAAATCGTGGAGTTGTAGGTACTTGGAGTTTTTATTTATTTATTTATTTGTAATATAACGCACCCCAGTGTGGGATGGGGGGTTGAGGCTACACCCCAACCTGTGGATATAATAGCCCTGAAAGGGGCTAATAAGTCAAGATCTACATCAATGTCGAAAGTACATAAAAACATCATCAAAATAGAAAAAAAAAAACTAAAAAATACATGGGTCACAAAATGTTCGATGTATCCAAAGGTAGGTCCTCATGAATAGTCGGTCTGGCCTTGGTGGCCAGGTGTAAAGTCCAAAATGTCAAGCCTAGTCTGGGTCATGTGATGGAGGCTGACCAAATCTGAAGGATGGGTACTCTAGCTGGTCCATCTGAATGAGGGTCCGAAGTTGAAGGGGGATGTTCTCAGGGTGAAGGATGCGTCTCTGAGGTATAGATGCCCCGGTGCTAGCAAGGAAGTCAACAGGCCGGTTCCCCTCTCGGAATATGTGCGAGACCTGGTAATGGATCGAGCGGAGGGTGTCTCTGATGCGCATAAGGGGATGTTGGATCTGCCATGAGCCCTGGTGACCAGATGTCAAAAGTGTGATGACAACTGCAACATCCATCTCTGTCCATATATAGGAGGAGATCGAAGCAGCTCAAGACCGATCTGGAGCGCCTGAATCTCTGCATCATAGCTCGAGGAGGCCCGAAGTGGGCCATGGAAGGCAGATATAAGTGCCCCACCATGGTCCATAATCAGGCCCCCCCCCCCCTCCAGGAGCTCCGTTATGTCTGTCGAATGCGCCATCTGTATTTAGCTTAACCCAAGGAGGCTTGGGTTTTAGCCAAACAACGGTCCTGGGTCGTGGGTGCTGAGCAGGCCGAGGGGGTGGTGGCCTCATACGATGGGGCAGTGTACAACCTGTCCAGTCTCTCGTCGTGAGTCTGCCCAAGGCGGTGAAGAGAGAAAGGTGTCTGTCAACCTGCAAAATGATGTGAGAGCAAGAAAATATAATATCCCTATACTTCACGTTATTCCTTTCAGTCCAGGTGGCCCACAGGATCAGACAAGGAATAAGGAGCCCACGTGTCTACTGTGTGTGCGATGTACAACCTGTCCAGTCTCTCGTCGTGAGTCTACCCAAGGCGGTGAAGAGAGAAAGGTGTCTGTCAACCTGCAAAATGATGTGAGAACAAGAAAATATAATATCCCTATACTTCGCGTTATTCCTTTCTGTCCAGGTGGCCCACAGGATCAGACAAGGAATAAGGAAGCCCACGTGTCTACTGTGTGTGCGATGTGAGAAAAAACTCAGGAGCTCAAAAAAGTTATCTGTAATGGGTATGGGTATATGGGTATATCTGGAATAGTGCTCCCACACTCTCCCCACAGTCTCACTCTCAAGGAAAAGGTGGGTGAAATTCTCGGTCTCAAAACTGCCAGTCTCAGCACAACAATGGCAACGGTAGGGGAAGGATAATCCCCTCGCTTGCATCACAGTGTCAATGGGTATGCGCCGTAATAAGAGGTGCCACAAAAAGACTGAAATGGTCGGGGTGAGAAGTCGGTCCAGATGGCCCCGAAGAGGAGGTTCCGGTTACCCTGCCGCATATCTCCCCAGGCCGAGGACATAGAGAATGTACTCGAAGATGTAGGTCTCCATCTCATGCCGTCCGAACCTCCCACCTGGATGGGAATCTGTCGGATCAGGTCAATCTTAAGACTACTGAATCCCCCACCCTCACCTAGAATATCCTCCATTTTATCTCTATCCCAAACATCCCCCGTCCAAAGATCCTTCACCTGCATGAAAGACAGATGAGTGACCGGCCTAGTACTCGAAAGGGGGCCTCACCTAACCACCACTCATCCCATAAACTAACCTCCCAGACCCCAAAGTCCAAAAAATGTGCTTCTGAGCACGCCTGCCAACAATGGTGAGCCATCTCCACTATCGACTGTCCTGAGTAGTGGCCGTCACCCTGCAAGGATGGGCAGCACCACCAGGGCAATATTTTCGAAGGAGGTATTGGGCCCATAGAGATTTTCCCTCCCTAAAGCGCCACCACATCCTGTAGGAGAATGCAGTGACAACATCCAAGAAGCGTCGAATCCCGAGACCACCCTCCAAATGGGGGCGACAAACGGAGTCCCACTTCACCCAGTGGGTCTGTCGCCGTCCCTGCGAGCCCTCGCCATGGCTCCAAAAATAGTGGGCTAAGATCTGATCTAGCTCGTGAATCATATACTAATGAGGATCGAGCACTGCGAGAAGGTGAAGAGGGAGGGCACAAAGAGTGCTCTTGATCAGAGCAAGTCGACCCTCGAAGGATAGGTGTCTATGCGACCAACTGGAAATCCGGTCAATCATCCTCTGACGGACGTCAATGAAAAGCTCATGAGAGAGATGGCCCTTGTACAAAGGTGCCCCAAGGTAAGGGATGGGTAGGTCTCCCGAGCAAAACCAATGCGCTCGTGAATTCTGTGAGCCCACTGATCTACAATGTGGTGGTCCATGATAAAAGTGCTCTTGCTAACACTGAACAGCTGGCCAGAGGTCTCACTTTAGTGGTCCAGAAGACTCATGAGATCGACTAGCACATTATCAGTCGCACGAGTGAAAATGATAATGTCATCCGCATTAGAGAGGTGGGATATGAGAGGCCCACAGCCACGGGTGCTGTAGGTCATCCTCGGAAAGTCGCAAATGAAACCGTCAAGGCAGCAAAAGGGATAGTCAGCCATCAAAACAAAAAGAGAGGGGGATAAGGGGTCCCCCTGACGCAGGCCACAGGTAGAGGAGAAGAAGGCCGTGGGGCTACCATTAATCAAAATGGAGAACGACAGTGTTCCTCACACGCCTCAACATAGCTAATCCAACGGTTGGAGAATTCCATCCAAAATAGTACCTCCCTGAGAAAGGCCCACTCGACCCTATCATATGCCTTGGCCATGTCTAGCTTCAACACGAGGTTCGGGGTTCGTGTGCGGTTCGCATGAGAGATATCGTTAATCATCTCTTGGGCCAAAAGTATATTATCACTAATGACTCGATCCTCGATGAATACACTCTGGTTCGGAGAGACAAGGTAGGGGAGAAGAGGGGTGAGCCGCCCGTTAAGGATCCTAGAGATGAGATTGTTAGTCACATTGCATAAGCTGATAGGTCTATAGTCGGACCAGGAGCTCGGTCTGGGTCTCTCAGGGATCAAAATGATGGAGGTTGCTATGAAGGACTCTGGCATCTGGTGGCCAAAAAAGAAATCCCTCACAGCTTCCTCTACGTCAGTTCCCACAATCTCCCAACATGACTGGAAGAAGAGGGACAAGAAACCATCCGGCCTAGAGACACTGTTGGGATCAATCCCAAACATAGCCTCCCTGACCTCCTCCTTACTCGGGAGGTCGCAGAGGCCAATAAGGTCGACCGACTGCGGGATGGTCGGAAAAAGGCCGGGGTTGGGGTGCGTAAGCAAGTCCCGCTCAGAGGAAAAGAGGGAGTGGAAGTAAGCCCCTAGCCGACTCCCGTATCTAGTACTCCTGGGTCACGGATGGTCCGTTATCCTCGATACTATGGATATACGACTTGACTTGCTTCTGCCTCACAAACCCCTAGAAGTACTTGGTATTACGTTTCCCCTCAGCTACCCAGCGAACAGCAACCTTCTGCTTCCAGAAACCTTCCTCCATAAGGAGGCGCAACTGGTACTCAGCATGGCAGCGGTGCATCTCGGTCCTATTTTTTGGTGAAGAGTCCAGATCATAGATCCGTTCTGCCTCCGCATACGCAGCCTGAGCTGCAGTAAGGCACTGAGAAGTATCACCAATAGTCGTCCAGTTCCACTGCTTCAACACGCGGCGGAGTCTCTTCAGCTTCTCCTCCAGGCTGCGCATCCCATAAAGGTGCATAGTCTGCTGCCAGGAAGCTCTAACAATATCATAGAAAGAATGGTGGCGGACTCACATGTTCCAGAATCGAAAGGAAGATCGGCGTGGGGAAATAGAGAACCGACACCAGATCATAAGGGGAGCGCGATCGGATCTAATTCGAGGAAGGTGTGTTACAACTGTGGTCGCAAACACCCTCGTCCATGCCTCTGAGTATAAAGTGCGGTCGAGCCTCTCTTTGACTCTGGCCCTCTCCCACGTAAAGGGAGCCCCTTCGTATCCAGCATCGATTAGCTCACAATCCGACACAACGTGCAAGAAATCTAAAATCTCCGCCGAGCGGTCCGAAAGGCCACCAATGCGTTCATCGGGATGCAAAAATATGTTGAAATCACTGCTGACCATCCACGGTACTTGTAACACCCCACCTAAACTTACTAAAATCAGGGTAAATTTTTCGCGCTATAAAAGAAAAACTCTGCTTTAATTTTCGAAAACTCATATTAATTTTCCGAAAATACTTTAACTTTAATATGCGGGATGCTACTCAAATTTAATCTTAAATCTTTAATCTTTAATATCTTTAAACTACTAGGCATGCAACCGAGTATAATTCATTACTCTGAACATCTCAGGATTTAATCATGCATAGACTGAAATCTAGATACTGAAATACTGAGTGCGGAAGCAAATGTAAGCATGCATCAACAAAGCATAATAACTCAAACAAGTTAAAATGTACATGACATGTTTACTAAAAATATCCTTGCTATGACCACCACCACATCATCGACTCACGCTCCACGCTCGACACCGTCACCTGAAAAATGGTTAGTGGGGGGCGTGAGCATAAACAATCCATGTGCTCCGCCGGAACCAGCACTGAAATATAAAGCTAATATAATAATATATCATGACATCGGTATATAAGCAAGTACTTACTGGATAGGCAGAAACGATATGATGATGTTCATTTTACTAAGGATAAAACCTTCATCCAATAAACATTTAAATCGGCAAACTATCTATAGTTGCTACTTAACTGACTGCCTATAACTGTCGTTTAGCTGACTGTCTATAATTGTTGCTCGACTGGATGACTATAACTGATGCTCAGCTGACTAACTATAATGGCTGCTCGACTGTCTAACTATAATTGTTGCTCAACTAACTAACTATAATGGTTGCTCGGCTGACTAACTATAACTGCTGCTCAACTGACTAACTATAATGGCTGCTCGACTGACTAACTATAAATGTTGCTCGGCTGACTGACTATATCTGCAATATCGTTAACTAAACGTACTTCTGATATGATAAACACATCGCGAACCTAAGCATACATCGAGTATGATAAAAACACGTCACAACCTAAGCATACATCTAATATGATAAAAACACATCACAACCTAAGCATACATCTAATATGATAAAACACATCACCAAGGCGTATAAATAATTATACTGTCTATAACGGCTGCTGAACTGGCTATCTATAATTACTGCTCAACTGACTGCTTAACTGGCGAGAAGGACACTTGGTCTTCAAGCTCGCGATAAGCAACTATAGGACCTCATTTGTAGGTCGTTGCCACTTACTAGGGCAAAACTAACTCTTATGCACTTCTAAGGTTGGAGTTTAACTCACAACTGCACTAGAGTCCTTGATACTAACTGGGGATTCGAAACACTTAGTTATGACGAAACCTATCTCGAGATCAATGTCCCTTAGAAAAGAATTATTCTAAGATCATCTAAAATTAGACTTAATTCAAGGCTGCTCTAGGGTTCTTAATTCACTTAACTCAAAGTTGCACTAGAATTCTTATCTCATCTTAACTAGCATTCGATACACCTAGCTAGAAAGGATCTACACGCTAGATAATTGCCCCTATTCTAACACAACTACCGGCAATCAATTCCTCGGTTAAAGGACTTGAATCGTTTCTCGTCCAGAGGCTTACTCTCAATAACTCTTCGTAGCAAGAGAGTGAACGTACACGATTAACTATCAATTCCAACAACTCATAGACAATACTTTTACGAACAAGTCTATCCTACACGAGCCTAAATCGACCAACGTCTCCCCTATTGATTAGGTTAGAAAGGTGATCAATCTACTAACCCTAGAATAAGCACAACTCGAATAGGTATGAACAATCAAGAACAAGCAATAATTATCGAACCTAATCAATCATCCCTTATCCCTAACGTATGGATTTAGCTACTCATATGGAATTCAACATCACAAATTTCAATAACCCAAGTCACCATCATCAATAGAGAAATTGAGAAGAGGAACTTACGATTAATATAAAATTTCAATGTTAAATCCAAAAGCATCCAAATCCAAAGCGAGAAATAGAAGTTTTCAATCTCCAAGAACAAATCCAAAGTGCAAAGTAATGAAAAGGAATGAGTTTCTAGAGAGAAAAAAACGTAAAAATGAAGTCTGGAAGTCGCATAATCATCCCTAGGTTGAAATTCTGAAGTAAAAATCCCGTCCTCGAAATTTGTGCCGAGTAAGTCGCGAGTCGCGACTCCCACTTTTCCCAGGTCGCGAGTCGCTACATCTCGTGAGTCGCGACTCACCTCGCGAACTTTTTCTTTCGTCTCTGAAAATCTCACAAGTCGCGATCATCTCGCGAGTCGCGACACATGTGTCGCGAGTCACGACTCGACTCGCAAGTAGCGAAACATGCTGGGCTCCTCTTCAGTCTGTTTTTTGGGTCCTTCCTTCAGTGTTCTGGGCACGACAATGGGTATTCTCGGTCTCAGCTCAAGCAGTCTTATCCTCGACCGGCACAACCTACCTCCTGAAAACACAAACACAGAAAAACACGAAGCAAAACACAGCAAAAACATGCACAAAATGAAACTAAAGAGAAAAACACAAAACCACATAATTGGACCAAATAAACTACGAAAATCCTACAAGTGGGGAAAATATAAAGAAAATAAACCCAAAATAAAGACACAAAAACGGGACAAACAAGAAGTGTAAGCAATCGAAAGAAAGATGGACTGGGATGTCTAACTCAGCTCAACTGAACGAAAAAAAGAGGCTATGGGCAATGAAGGCCTTGAACGCAAGTCGACTTCCCAGCGTAGGGCTGTCGACCTATGGGATTCTAAGTCGACATGAGTCGACCTGCGAAGATGTCAAACCAACATTGTGCCATAGGTCTACATGCGAGCAAACACATTGTTGGCACTTACCTTAAGTGAGGAAGATCTAACACTAACTGCTCAAGAATCCTTTGAAGATTCTCAAGAACACGAAGAAAACTCACAAATCCCCAAACCGGAAACCCAGAAAATCGACAAAAGAAATAAGAAATTTCGAAAGTATGAAAGATGAAACTTACACATGATGTCTTGATAAGATGCCTGAAAATTCCAAAAAAGTTGTCGTAAAAAGCTTGTGCCGGAGGAGCAAGAAACTTGATTGCCTCAAAGTTTAGAGAGTTTGAGTATAGGGAAAAATGCGAAAAAGGCGAATGAGGATGAGGAGAGATATTTATAGGAAAAAAGCAAAACCCTAACCGTTGGATTAAAGATAGATCCAACGGTAGAAAATGACGCACAGAATTCGAAGCGATAGGGGAAAATCTGAGGCGGCGTGTCCCACTCTAATTCAAAATTTTTGAAATTCAAAATGAAAGTGATAAATGCAGGATTAAACCGTGAGTGTCTCGGTCGAACAAAGCGGGTCGTCGACACGATGGGTTAGAAATGAAGACGAGGCGGACTATCAACAAAGAATATAAGAGACAACAGAGAAAATCACAAATACCGCCCACGTCGGCCGGATAACATAACACCATGAGAAAGTCGGGCAGTAAATCTCGAAGGAAGCTTAATTAACAAATTTACTCTTAAGCTCGATGTCGCTTAGAGTAATTTTTTTTCGGGGGGAAGGGGGGGGACTAGATGATATAGCCCTATTATCATAATCTGGTTCAGATGTTGGTTACTCGATCGAATGAACGCTAATGACGATATTAGCGAGTCGACTTCCCTGAAGTCGACCGTGCTCATGAGTTATCCAAGGATCGCTGGTAACCAGATAGCGACTCTAGGACGACTCTCTTAAGTCGACTTATCTCGAAAGACGAGTAAGTGAAGCGCAGTCTCCGGATGTTTACAAATAACCTAAGTCGACTCGATGAGACAGCGAGTCGACTTATCCCGCCTCGAGGCATCAAGAGCTCCAACGACTTACATACACTTCGATATAACGCAGGAAGACTTCCGAATAAGAGTGAATCCATATAGGATAAGAAGGAATCTGGATGCTGACTAAGAAGTAGTGGAATGCGAACCGACCAGGGCATTTTGGACACTTCGCGTAAGTCGGCCAGGGCATTTTGGGTACTTTAGGCAAGTGTTTTGCCCCTATATAAAGGAGTTGAGGTAACTCCAAACCCTTTTCACTCTCTCTATTCATTTCCTCAGCTGCTGCTCCTATTGAGCAGAGCTCATCTTCATCGCCCCCATATTGACTTGATCGTCGGAGGCTTTTCATCGAAAACACTTCCGGTGTTGAGTTCTTGGAGGTGTTTGCAGCGGCTCGAAGGTGACTTGGATACGGTTCGAGCAGATCGGAGCCTATTACCACCGGTTCACTTCAGATCCCGAAGTAGACCCATCAACCAAATAACTCCTTGAGATTGAGGAGCATCTCTGCTGCAGTGTTCATAGACTGATGTTGATATTAAAGTACATTTGACAAAGATGCCAATATGTAACACTTTGACATCTCGTCAGCTTTTTTCCACCGAGCATACTCCTCTTTCTCCTGGTCTGGTGCATTGCCAGCAGACACAGCCGGACAAGCCTCAATAGTAACAAATTTGTACCCCTCAGCAGTTAACACAATATCCAAGTTCCTTTTCCAGTCAATATAATTTATTTTTTTCATAACGATAGGAAATCTCATAAAACCGGAAAAGAAAAATACAATGTCTAGGGCAAAGCCTGAATACAAAACATGAGCAACACTCAAATGTCGAAGGCTAATCCAGAGAGAACTACCAATGCTAGTAGCCTAAACAATCGCAGATAAATAACACCAAAGGCATAACACAGTCTGAGCCCTCCAGTGAACAACAAATACTGATACAAGCTAAACATACATCAAGAGAAGAAAGGAAACAAAAAACCCAACCACTAAACTGTCAAAAGACAGACCTAGCTAAGCTTCTTTCCCCTCATGAGCTCTCTTGGTGGCAACACTCATAGCCTCTTGCCATTCAGTCCAAGCCCCCTTATGTATGTCCCTTTCTGGTCTCCACACCCCCTCGAAGATCCATAGATTCCTTGACCTCCAGAG
Organism: Striga hermonthica; assembly: GCA_902706635.1. Taxonomy (NCBI): domain Eukaryota; kingdom Viridiplantae; phylum Streptophyta; class Magnoliopsida; order Lamiales; family Orobanchaceae; genus Striga; species Striga hermonthica. Next base: position 22,346,755 of record CACSLK010000984.1, read on the forward strand.
CCACCAAAAAGTGTAAGTGGTTAACTCTATTCTTGCTTCATCCACAGCAGCATTCTTGATGGAACAGACATAGCCCCACCAGTCTTCAAAGCTACAGCTTTTAATATCAATACCATCCCACTGGACAGCAGCATGCTTCCACACCTTCTTGGCTTTTGGACATTAAAGGAGAATGTGCTCAATGGTTTCAGCAGCTTCACCACAGCAAGCAAACATAACATCCAATGCAATTCCCCTGCTCCTAAGGTTAGTGCAGACAGGCAGAGCCCCAGATACACATTTCCATAGAAAATGTTTTAGCTTACCTTTGAGTTGGACATGCCAAGTTCTGTGCCTGATTTTTTGATTCCTATTTGTTGTGCTGCTACCTTCAGCTTTGTCCAGAGACAGTAATTTCTTGGTGAGTAGGAAAGAATATGAGGATGCCACTGAGAATTTGCCACTTTGCCCAATTTTCCAGTTCCATTTATCTTCAAGTAGAGGATTAAGTGTCTTAATTTTCAGAACTTCTTCACAGTCTTCTACTTCAAAGAGTTGTCTCACCTTCCTTTCATCCCAATGATTATTATTTTTATCAATGATCTCTGCCACTTTAATTTGGCCATTGTCTGTGCCTTCCTTGAGTTTGGGACTTCTGTTATGAATACCAAGCACCCAGTTAAAGTCATGGAGATGAACAGATTCTCCTTTCCTTATGTCCACCTGAATCCCATCTTTCAAAATCCATCTAACTTTCCACCAAGATCTCCACAACCATGATGAGTTTTGTTTGAGCTCAGCCTCAAATAAAGAGGAGTTTGGGAAGTACCTGCATTTTATTATCCTGCTCATGTGTAGATGAGGCTTGGTTAGGATTCTCCAAAGGAACGACAAACAACATGCACAGTATTGAACTTATCGAAATAAATCCTAACGCAGCGGAATCTATAGTTAGGATATGGACGTTTACCTTTTATAATTTTAGTCAAATCAAAGAAGATGTAGAATATCGTTGATGCAGTTCGTCTGAACACCACAATCTAATGGGCAGATAGATTTGGCCTTTGATCGATTCTAATCGATAAATCAAATGAAGCTCGGTTGCACG
>CACSLK010000984.1:22523024-22551529 GCA_902706635.1 Striga hermonthica
TGGCAGTTTCGAACTAGATGATATGAACCGTTATAAGCCAATTGTGGCAATGCCACAGTTACTGAACCGTTACACGACAGTATGGCTATATCAATATATATAGTATGTGTGTGTGTGTTAAAGAAAATTATAACCTGGACAAATTGAGAATAAAATAAGGATATTATTTTAAATAATTAAACTTTTTATTTTTAGTTATTAGTTGCATATTTAATTTATTATCATTCTATCAAAAGAATATATATCTCTTCACTTATTTATTTTGATACAAATAATTAATTTTTTAAAGTGCTCATGATGTGCATGGGCGTTATTAGCTGCCGAATAAACTAATTATTTTATTTAATTTTGACAAAAGTGAATATATATTAAATAAAACAAATATTACTTCATAATTTTTTTTTGGAATTTGAAAAATATTAAAAAATTACTTTTTATTAATAATTTATAGTTTTTTATTTCAAATTAATAATTTATTTTTTTATTTTTTACCTTTTGTTGGACAATTAGTTTCTTTGTATTTTTATTTTTATTATTTTCTTTTTATAAAACACCCATGTAGTTACGAGCGTTGTACTATTTTCACACATTACATCAAAATCATCAATAACTATATAGTCTCAAAACAATTATTTGCTATTTGCTTGAACAACTAGAAATTTTGTCTTATACCTGATTTGTATAGTCCAATGAAAGAATTTGTCTCAGTCTTATCAAATATTGTTAAACCAACATCTGCATAATTTAGGGGGTTGTATTCAATTGCAACTTTTAGAGACTTTTTAAGACTTTTAGAATTCTGGTGTATTTAATTAGAACTTTTAAAGACTTTTAAAAAGTTTAAAGGTATTCAATTGAGACTTTTAATGACTTTTAATAAGTCTCCAAAAGTCTCAGGGTATTCAATTAAAACATTATGAGAGTCTTTATAAGTCACCCGATATTCAAAACAGAAAGACTTTGTGAGACTTTTTAAATTTTGAGACTTTTGGAAACTTTTGTAACAAAATTACAAAGGAAAAGTCTCAACAGAAATCTCATCAATATTGGTGAGATTTTGCTGGATTTATGTGACTCTTTTCACGCTCTTTTTTTTTCTTTCTAACACGACTTTGTATCTCATCTCATTTTCATGCTCTATTATTTTACTTATTTATTTTGATACCTTGTGTAAGTTTTATTTTCATTACATATTATTGTGATCTTTTTGTTTTATATATTCTTTATTATGCTTATTTTATGTGTGTATACCTTATTCTCTCATTTTGTTATCTTGTGAATTTGACTTTTCAAAGGTTAATGCTTCCATAGTTGCACTTGCAAATAATTTATTTGTTCTTTCTTTTTATTTGTAAATGTTTATTTCAAAATATTAAAAAAAAATATTTTATTTTCAAATAGTTTATTTGTTAATATTGAAATGTTTTGAATATTATTGATAATTTTATAAGATATAATTATTGTTTTTCGGCATGTTTGTATCTTGTAAAAATATGACCTAATAATATTTTTCTAATATAACAACATTATGCAAAAAATATAAAAAATAAAATCAATAAATAATTAAATAAATATATCTTAATTTGAGTTGATTATAAGTGTCGTTATAGTAGAGATGTCTAACACATATTTGACCTTGTACTCTTTTAACAAACAAATGTAAGGCCCTGCTCGATTCGACTCGTTGAAGCTCGGATCGATTTACTCGTTTGATAAATCTAAAATCGTAAATAATTTGTTAGTGAATAACTCATTTCGCATAAAAATGAGTTTTTTCATAAATTTTTAGAGGATTAATATATACAACATCTTTTTGTTTTTTCATTTATTCTTGTTTATATTAGTTATTATGTTATGTTTATTAATATTTTATTCAAACATAATATTATAACTGCAAGTATATAAAAGTCTCAATAAGTTTTATAAAGTCCATTATGAAAGTCTTAAAAAGTCACTGATGAAAATTCTCTGAAAGTCACAAAAAGTCCACCAAAGTCATGAAAGTTCTACAAAGTCCACAAAAGTCATCAAATTTAAAAAGTTTTAAAAAGTCCATAAAAATCTCAATTGAATATACCCTCCTTAAACTCCTCTTCTCCGTAAGAAAACCCTAACCCCAAAATCCACCGCTCCCACACAGGCTTCTCCCGTCGCCTTCCCCAGCGGGGCTCGACTAGCACTTATTGGGACGCTACTGGATGATGCGGCCCGCTTTCAAGAGACGCGCCACAGGGAGTGTCTCTTCTACTCCGGGGAGATAGTTGTGTCGTCCCGAGTCCCAGTTTTCGCCCTCTATGGTTCAGGGAAGGTGTGGCGGATGGTCGTTTTCATTGGAATCTTCACTTCGGCGGTCCTCCGGCGTCACCTTGAGGGTGGTTGCGGCCCCAATTTTTTTTGTTCTAGGGATTGGGGTGGACACGACACCTATGACCATTTTGCTTTCCTCTGTTCTGATGTTGGAAGGGGAAACCGGCTGTTGATGGTGGCTACAGGCTAGGTTGATGTGCTCGAGGTCCGAGTCATTGTTGAAGGTTGGGTGGTCTTTGAGGGTGTTGGTCTCCTGGTCTTGTAGTGTTGTCAGTTTGGACGTAGGTTGGGGCTGATAGTACTCGACCCAGTTAGGCGTCCTCTTGCAGTTTCTGGGTTGGGCACTTGGGCAGTGACTCTGCCATTGTTGTGCTTGGCGAGGCTTCTTGTTGCGGGAAGGGCTGTAGTAGCAGTAGTTGTTGTAGTGTTGTTCTAGTCATTTTTGTTTAGGTTGTGTATTTAGTTTTTCTCTCCCATTGGGAGTGTGTTTAGTGTATTTTTCTTTTGGGAGCCTTCTAGTGTTTTCTTTTGTGTGTAGGTTGGTTGTAGGATAACATCAGTGTATATCTCCCAACGTGAGTCAGCGATTTAGCTGCTTTATTCGGCCGTGTGGCTGTTGATTCTGCTGAGTAGCTGTCCTCTAGTGCTGTTTTCTTTTGTGTTTGAATATAAAAACTTTTATCGTTTCGAAAAAAAAGTATAGTCCAATGAAAGAAAGATTATTTTCAATTAGAACAACTAGAATTCTAAAACGAAAAAAAAAACTACAAAAGTTTCTTTTTTAGTAACTGAAAGTGTTTAGTGAAAAATTACATACATTATTTTAAGTAAATGTCAAACCTTTTTTATATAATCATATCCTTTTATTTGTATCTTTCTAAACAAATAAAAGTATAGATTATGTAGAAATGGAATATATAATTGTAAGTTTTTAGAAGATTTAATATCAAATTATTGATATCCATAAAAGTAAAAATAGATTGAAACAAAATAATTGATAGAAAATTTTTAAAAATATGATCAACGGATTTAGAGCATATTATTGATATCACATTGATTAAAACTAGTGAGAATCCCGTGCGATGCACAGAGATTTTGTAATGTAAAATATTTTTGCAAAACTTTATTTTAACAATGTATTAGCCTGTTGAACCGTCTATATTAATATAAATAACATTTTAACACATATATATATTTTTTAAATAAGAATTTTACATATTTTGGTTCATCATAATATTTTTTTTTTCCCGAAACGATAGAAGGAGCTATATTAATCTCAAAGCGAACAGAGTTCGAATACAATAAAGGATAACAAGGCCTACAAATAAAAACTGAGAGACACACAGCATGCAGTCTAAAACCTCAACAAAGCAAAACAGAACTGAAATCAACCAAAGTCTAGAAAAAAAAAACTAAGACAAAAGAAGAGATTCCCACCACTGCTAAAAGCCTAGTAAGGAGATCTCCACCAAACTACACAAACAAACAACACAAACACAACACTAACTACTACAAGCAAAGGAAAAGTCCAGCCATTCAGAATGAGCTATATGGATGAGAGTGTGCTCTGGGATTAGAGAGTGCTGGAATATCCATAAGTTCATGGATTTCCAAAGCCACCAAAGCATGTAAGTGGTGAGTTGAATTCTTGCTTCGACGACTTCGGATTGATCAATGGAACAGACTTGATACCACCAGTCTTTAAAGGAGTTAATGAAGTGTTGGATGCCATCCCACTGAATGGGACTCAATTTCCAATACTGAATAGCTCTAGGGCAAGAGAAATACAAATGCTCTAAAGTCTCAGCAGCAGCACCACACAAAGAACAAGTAGTGTCAATATCAATGCCTCTTTTCTTGAGATGGACAGCAACTGAAAGGGTACCAGAGATGCACTTCCACACAAAATGCTTGAGTTTGCCTGCAATCTTCAGTTTCCAGTGCCTGTACTTGATTGATTTCTTTAAGTTTACTGAGTTGCTGCACTCTGGATAATCTGCTTGAGAAATCTTAAGGGAGCAGAGATGGGCATAAATGCTAGAGACTGAGAAAATGCCTTTTCTATCAAGACCCCAAAAAATTTGATCCTGTCTTAGGGGGTTCAAAGTGGAAATCTGTAAAATGGCAGAACAGTAAGGCTCTTCAAAGACCTGATTGATAAGCCAATCAATCCATTGAGTACCATTACTGAGTAAGAGATCTTGGACCCAAATTAGATGTCCTCTGGCAATGGGGATAAGAGTAGGAGCAACATTATTCAAGCCAGGAATCCAATTTAAGTCTATAATTCTGGTGCTTACCCCATTTCTGATTTCAGTTCTCAAGCATTTAGCAAAAATAGGCAAGACTTCCATCCAACAGTTCCACATCCAAGATCCAGCGGGAGTTTTAGAAGCATGAGTAAGAGAGGAGGCAGTGAAGTACCTTTCTTTGAGAAGCCTACTCACAAGAAGATCTGGATTAGAAACAATTCTCCAAAGTTGCTTACATATAAGTGCTTTGTTAAAAAGCTGAAGAACCTGGAAGGCAAGACCACCACAATCTTTAGGAAGAGTGAGAGAACTCCACTTTTCCAATGAATACCTTGTGATTGATCAATCCCTGTTTTCCACTAGAATTTAGCACTTAATCTGGAAATTTCAGAGCAGATGGAAGCTGGTAATATGAAGCAACTCATAGAAGATATAGGAAGAGCCTGAATCACAACTTAGAGCATGAATTCTTTGCCTGCAGGGCTAAGCAACTTAGATTTCCATGAAGTCAATTTATTTCACACTGATGACAGAAGATAGTCAAATACCTTTTTTTTTATTTACCAATACCAAGAGGAAGACCGAGGTATCTTGTGGATCTGTGGGGAGTGATTCCATTCAGAGATAAGCAAATTGCATTTTGAAGATGTTGTGGAGTGTTCCTACTGAAAAAGACTGCAAATTTGTGGAGATTAACTGCTTGCCCTGTGAAGAGTCTGTACTGCTCAAGTAAATTCATAAGAACTCCTGCTTGATCAGTCCCTGCCTTACAAAATAATAATGAATCATCTGCAAATAGTAGATGTGAAAGCAGGGGTCTATTTCTGGAGATTTTCAGACCTTTGAGCAGCCCAGAAGAAATAGCATTTAGGATAAGGGCAGAGAGCAGCTCAGCTACAATAATAAACAGGTAGGGCGATAGAGGATCCCCCTGCCTAATTCCCTTGGTAGGAGTAACATATCCACAAATGGAGCCATTAACTTTAAAGGATAAAGAAGCAGTAGAGACACACAACATGATAAGCTTAACAAAATCACTATGGAATCCCATTTGCACCATAATCTTCTTTAAACAGAGCCATTCTACTCGATCGAAGGCTTTGATGAGATCTAATTTCAGTTCCATGAAGAAGTTTGGCCTTGAAGAATGTCTGTTCAAAAAGTGAAAAGCTTCTTGTGCAATTATGACATTGTCTGTCAATTGTCTGCCCTCAATAAAGGCTGCTTGATAATCACTGACACAATTGGCAAGGCAGGCTTTTAGTCTTTGAGCAAAGAGTTTAGAAATAATCTTGTATATCACACTACATAGACTTATAGGTCTATCTTGACTCAGAAACTTAGGATTTGGGCATTTTGGGATCAGAGAGACAACTGTATGGTTCCAATATTTTAATATCATACCTGATTGAAAAAAAACTGTGGACAATCCTCATGATATCAGGTTTGATCAGAGACCATAAATGTTGATAGAATGCAGTTGTCATGCCATCCTCCCCTGAGGATTTATCAGGTTGTAGGCTAAAAAGGGAGGTCTTTACTTCTTCTTCATCGGCTGGCTTAAGAAGAGCTTGATTCATGTCTCGAGTGATACTCCTAGGGATGAGAGGAAGAATGGACTCACCACCCCAACATCCTTCAGTAGAGAAGAGAGAAGTATAGAAATCAGTAATATGGTCCTCCAGTTCTGTCTGAGATGATAGAATTCTTCCTTGATTAGAAATCAACCTTGTAATAGCATTGAGTCTTCTTCTTTGTAATGTAAAGGCATGAAAGAATCTGGTTTTAGCATCCCCTTCCTTCAACCATTTGTGCTTAGCTCTCTGTTGCCAGAATAGTTCTTCATATGAATGAGCCTTGTTCAATTTGGTTCTGATAGAACTCCAGTCTTCCCAGTTCCTATCTGATTTGTCAGCATTGAGTTTTTCAAGCTGCTGAGTGAGCTCATCAATTGTTCTCTGGTTCTGGGATTTGAATGTAGAGCTCCAGATGAGAACATCCATTCTGGTGTTTTTAACCTTCTCTTTCAGTTGGAAAAAAAGAGTGCCAGATACTGAAGTTAGCCAAGCTTTTTCAACAACTTTCTTAAACCCCTCATTACCAATCCACCTCTTGTCAAAGTGGAAGCAAGACTTCTTCTTCTCCTTTGGCAGACCCAAATCTAACAGGATAGCAGAATGGTTAGAGGAACTTCTAATGACATTTGAAGTGAAGGCATTAGGATAATTCTGATTCCAGGCAAAAGAGCCAATGGCTCTATCAAGTTTTTCCTTCACCAGATTAGGGGTGCTCTGTTGTTGCTCCAAGTAAAAGGATAGCCCTCCATCCTGAGATCAGCCATTTCCATATTGTTGATGAATGAGTTGAAACCTTGGAAGCTAACCAAAGGTCTAGGAATATCTCATGCCTTTTCAAAATTTGAATTAAAGTCATTCCAGTCTCCAACCGAGAACCAGTGTTGACCCCACAAATGATTATCAGCAAGCAATTCAATCCATTGAGATTCCATGATAATTCTACAAGGACTAATATAAACAAAAATTCCCCATTGGGTTACAGAAGAGTTTAGCTTGAATTCAACAACAATATAAAAGTCTTTACACAGAACTTGGCTAATTTCCACCTGAGAGTTCAAACAAAACTAGACCACCACTGAGACCAGTAGGGTTTACAATAACTAGTCTATTATTAAAACCTAACTTATTACAAATAGATTTGACAAAAGCATTTTGTTTTTTTTTTTTTTTGTTTCAGAGAGGAAAACAAAATGTGGGTGATGAGTTGTGATCAACTCTCTGATTTGGGAAATTGTAGAGGGCCCACCCAGCCCTCTACAATTCCATACCAGAGCTAACATTTATCACCTTGGTGCCATTCCAGGCTGGCAACCCCCACCATTTCTGTGTTTGCTTTAATTTTTGTAGAATGCACCTGCTTGGAATCTGAGGCTTCCACTTCATCTTCTATTGACTCTTGTCCTGATTTGTTTCTTTTGCCTTTAGTCAACTAATAAATGGTGGAAGTGGTCTCAGCAGCTCTTTGCAGTCTGCCCATTTTTGTACCATCTATTTTTCAAGTTTGGAGGCTTTTTGGCTTTGGGATGCTTCTGATTTCTGTTATTTCAGGAATGATAGAGTTCCTGAGATAATCTTCTTGCTCTATATCCATTGTAGAGGATTCCACTATCTGAAGGTGATTATCCTCATTGACTTCCTCAGGATGAAAAGGGATTTGATTGGCAGAGACAAGGGAGGAATCACCCTTTGACTTAGCAGGAGAGAGGGTTTCCTGCTGGTTTGGTAAAAGCCAATTTGATATTGGCATTTGGCTAGTTGATTATTTCTTTGAATTATCTTGTGCCTCGGCTGAAGGAGATTCAGGTGGTGGGGAATATCTTGAATCAGAGAGATTATTAGGTGCCAATTTATTCTTATCAGCTGCTCTTAGCCACTCACCTTATTGAGCCTCCTTTAGATTATTGCTGCTAATATCTTTTATTTTCTTATTGCAACCCCTATCAAGATGGCCAATCATGCCGCAGTAGTGGCACAAGTTGATCAATTTGTCATACTTAAAGCATACACTTACCATCTGATCACCCAATCTAACTTTAGCTATCCGAGGAAGGGGTTCATTCACGTCAATGGTGACCAAGAGCCTCAGAAGTTTATCTCCATGACTGCCTGTAGTTACAATGACTACATTTCTGAGAGCCTTGAAAGCTTTGCCTATCTTAAGCCCCACATCTGTACTCAGCCAATTCAAAGGGATGTTTTGCACCTGGACCTAGAGGTTGAGTTCTTGAAAGCTGGGGTGCTTGCTATTGATATTAGTGGTCCATTCCTTGAGGATGATGTACTGATTTTCAAAGCTCCAATTGGTGCCAGCAGCAACCTTCTCATATTCTCCCTGGTCTTAAAAATAAATTGGAAGTAATTGGGACAGAGTTCCTTCACCTCTATAGGTTGGTTGAGCTTCCAAATTTGAGACATAGATCTCTTAATACAGATCCAACTTGCTGGTCTGTCTCCTATTATTTTTCCGAAGAGACTTCTCTGGCATTCATCGTCACTAATTTTGATGTCATCTTGAGCTATGTCATAGATAATATCTTCCTTTTCCGTCAAGGAGAACACCTTGAGTCGGTCGGATAGATCATCATCTTGATGATATGGTTGCTGGGTAGACATAATTTAGGAATCCCCAGAATGGGAGACGCAAAATTAGATTACAGAAAGAAGAAAGGAGGAGAAAGGGAAAAAACGAAAAAAAGAGATCGATGGATAGACCAAAATGAGGCGAAGATGATCAGCAGAAAGCCAGTTACAAAAACACCATAGAAGATCGGAGAAAGATCAAAGATTTTTCGCTCTCAAAGAGAGAATAGATCCGCTCTCAAAGAGAGAATAAAACATTTATTATGGTTCATCATAATATTCAAATATTACTTTATTAAAAAATTTATTGTCGTATAATGTCAATCTTATTTATAACATTTATAGAAGTAATATTTCTTTTTAATATAATAGTGAATATTTAATGAATATTAATATTATTTGTTGATGTGATTAATTTAAAAATATATAAGTAAATCTAGTGTTTGTTAGAAATGTGATAGATCTCGATATTTTAGGTACAAATATATGATATATATATGTACAAATATATGATATGAATATCTTGAGATACAAATTTTTTTTATACAATTTATTACCTTAATTAATCATCTGCAATTATCTAAATTGTATCTTTAAAACATAACATAATACGCTTAAATAGTTTCCAGAATTAAACAACATTTTTATGGTGGAAAATAGTTATTATTAAAAAAATAATCAAACCTTTATATATATATATATAGATAACTAGTTTTTGACCCGTGCATTTGCACGGAAAGCCATATGATAGAGAAAAAAAGAATTGTAAAAATCACAACATAATGATTAAGAAAAAAGTTAAGCAACAAAATTTAAATCTAAATATCATTAAACACTTCTTTATATACAACGTTCGTAGTTTTTCTATCATCACAATCTCCATCCGCAAAAATCATTATCTTCAGACCCCTCCGATTCGTGACTCTAGATAGTGCCACATACAACTGTCCATGACTGAAAACATGATTCTTCGATAGTAAGCCGACGTGGGACTGTGACTGGCCTTGACTAATTTTGATAGTCATAGTATATGAAACCATGAGCGATTGTCTGCGCTGAAGTACCCTCAAATCAGATGGTATGATTGTGAGCCTAGAAATAAGAACCTTGTCGCCAAAAACTCGAAACTTAGTGATAACCAATCGTGTACCTGTTGATATCAAAACTCGGAATACAAAAACATATCACTCAAATTTGTACAAAGATGAAAGAAAATATCCATGATATATTGAATTTTGATGAACAATACCGTTGCACAACCTTATGGAGTGATCAATGTTTCTGAGAGGCATCAATGGAGTGTCGACCTTAAGGTGCATTTTATGTCGGAAGTCTAGAGCACTTGATCCCATTGAAAAATTCAGGAGTGTGAAGAACCTGAAGAGAATAATATCCATCATCTGACTTTCACGGGATGTCCGAACTCAAATAAGTCTTTCCCTCGGATGAGTTTAGTGAGCTCATGTACTCGTTAACAGACTCAACCATATCAAGTGTGGGAACGAGTATGGCTCTGTCCTTCAGATAGCTAAGATCGTCACCTGCACTCCTGAACATCGGGTAGGTACTCTCACCAATAGTACCAATAGGATCCCCTTGTGAGTGTAGAAGAATATCGTCGGGGATGTCGATATCGGCATAACCGTTGTTTGATCCACCAACTGTACCGTCGCCGATGTGTGCAAGCCACTCAGAGAAGCGCCTCAACTCATAGTAGTCATCGCCCCCACCAAGCTTCTAAGCCTCATATTCCGATTCAGTCTCAGAACGATATAATCGCGCAACAGATTAGATGAATTGATGGTTGCATTGAATATGTCGCTTGGACTGCCTTTGAGGACAACGGAGAGTATCTGTCTGAAATCTCCACCTAACACAACACATTTGCCGCCAAATGGGAGATTTTTCCTCGATGGATCAAGTGCTTCCATTAAGGCTCGCAAGGTGCTGTCAACCGCCTGAAAACAATATTTGTCCATCACCGAGGCTTCATCCCAAATGATCAACCGACATCGTATGATCAGTTCGACTAAAGGACTCTGCTGGCTAATATCACATGTAGAGCCTTCCATTGGGTTTAGTGGGATTCTGAATCGTGAATGCGCAGTGCGTCCAACGGACAACAAAAGTGATGTGATACCACTCAATTCAACGTTTAACACAATTTCACCTTTGGATCTCAAAGTTGAAGACAATGCCCTCCAGACATACGATTTTTCGGTGCCGCCGTAACCATAAACGAAAAACATGCGACCATAGGTATGGTAAAAAGAGTCCATTATCGAGCCATAAACATTACGCTGCTCATCAGTCATATTGACAACCAACTCCTGATTCTCAATAGCGAGTGCACGACGATCGTAATTCAACTCGTCCATCACCAGTATGTTCGTGGATGCCCCATTACAATTGAGATTCAAAAAAGGCATTGTACCGTATTCGCGTAAACTCTTACCACGTCTGCGCAAACTTTTTTCAACCTTCGCCAATGCTATATTTTTTACTTCATCATCGTGCAACACTAATTCTGTAATAACAATATATAAAGTTTATGAGTATTAGGACATAATAGAAAAAAAACAAAAAAAACCTAAGTATGTGACCGTAATTGATTCATTTACCTAGGTACTGTAAAAACTTTCGTCGATTATGTAATATATCATCCGATAGGTAAGGCCATCATGATTCTCACATAAACCCGGTCGACCGAGAGTATCAGAAGACAACAAAGTAGAAAGGTTTCTCATTGAATTGGCACTCGACCACTGACGTGCCTCGATAATCCTTTCAATATACTCGTTGTCATCCTCCACCAGACCGAGGGAAAAACATGCGTCACAATACGAGTCATGTTGTACTCCGTCTAACTTCATATAGTCATGATGGCACGTTGCACCTTAAACAACGTTGATAAGACACCACAAATAATATATATCACCAGCACCAGGGAGGACGAAGTACAAACACGCGATACGGTCACTTCCTTTCCTAGGCTCCCAACTTTTGGTTTCCGAGTGCCACGTAAATTTGGTGGGAGCCTCAACGTATTTCAGTTTCCTGGCTTCGGGATACTTCTTGTTAGCTTTCATCCAAGGTAAAAATTTTGCTGCTGGTACTTTTATTTTTCTTAACCACTTCATCAATCGGAAATTCATCATCATAGTAGCACGGATGCTCGTTCTCGAGGTGAAAATTCAAGCGCTCCACTAATGGGTGCTTGTATTGAATCTCAAACTCCAACAACTACCACGCAGCCTCACGAGATAAAACATACCAACAATCATAGTACATCTTCACATCGTCAACTGGCCTGCTAGAGGACCCATCTCCATTGGACTCATAGAAGGTGACAGTAACGTGATCTTTCCCCTTGTTCACATACTTGAACAAATATTTGATGGAGCTCGACTGGTTGCACCAGTCCATATTTATGTGCGCCCCGTACTTCAAGAGCAATTTTCTGTTATGAGGCACAACATATCTGTTATCCAGGGGAATGCCATTCTTTTCTATGGTCCTGCCATTATCACAACGTCTATATCGTGGATAGCCTTCTTCGTCAAGAGTCGTGGTTTTGGAGAAGTTTTTAGGAAAATGTTTTGTGGAACAATCGTTTGCCATACACAGAGATTTCGGGCAAACACTTCCGCAGTGCATCATATGATCTCTAACATCGGCATAGTAAAATGGATCAGTGGCCTCACCCAGTATTTCTGCAGAAATTATTGTATCTATGCCATCAGTAGTCTGTATCTTGTATTCGTTGGCAAGGAAAAGCAAGATATGAGCATGCAGAAGACTACGCTTCTGGAATTCAATTGTGTATATTGCTGCAATAAATTCATATTTAAGAAAAATAATACAACGCAAAAAATATAATAACATATATAAAGAAATCAATTGAAAAATAGTTTGAAGAAGTACCTGCATTCACATCTCCAAGCATATTGTTATGTCGAATATCCCTTATCAATGCATCAAACTTAGCCTTAAAAACCCTAAAAATTATATCAGGACGATTGTCTGGGTTGAGGTTCCTCTCAGCAAGAAAACGACTGATTTCAGGCCACTTCGGATTGCAAGTGAAGGTTGTGAAAATGCCAGGATAACTGATCCAACGACAAATGGCCATTGCATCCTAATAGTTCTGAATCATTAATATCGGGCCACCCGTAAAGGATGACGGAAGTATAATCCGCTTGCCTTGAGAAGCAGGATTAGTGTCACCGCACAATACAGCGTCAGAAAATTGGTTATACAACTCAGTTCTCAAGTTCTTCTGATTAAAACGAATGTATCTAGGACGAGCTCCCTCCACCATTGTACAAGCGTCCACTTCAAACTGCTGATACAACCTCCGAGCGAAATGAATTGACGACAATTCAACATTTCGATCGTGTCTTTGATATTTGAAGAACTCTAACGGACTGATAAATTTTCTCGACCTCTCCATAATCGATTTTAGGGAGGAGAATGAAATATCCTCCCTACAACCATCCTCGCCGTATGGAAAAAGAATAGAATAATGGAGAGCTAAGTAGGAATTCTTCAACTCGTTGACCCGCTACAAACATCCGTTACGATTTTCTGCCCATAACATCATCGAAATCGCCAACAATTAAGGCGGCAACTTCAGAAATGGAGGGTAAATTATAACGTCGATCATTCTTGTTCCTTCTACCAATAAGACGCATCTTAAGTTCGATTTGCTGATGCAGGTTCATCGTCTCCCGCGCCATGCTAAACAACTTGACCAAAATATTGTAATGATCGAGCATCTCTTTCAAACCACGAACTACATGCTCATCTAGGTTATTTCTTTCAGAACCTATCCTGGCATTAAAAAAATATCGAATTGAATTAGTAAAGATAATGTAAAAGACAATGAAGAAAAAATAAGTACTCATTTAATTATTAAGGCTAAATATAATATATACCTCAGAGAAGACAATCGGTTTGATACTTCGTTCTTTGTGCCGTAGATGTACAATTGAGAAATTTCAGAGGAGCTCCATGGTCGGGTAGCAAACTACCCAATAAATGGTAGTTCTAATTGTTCAAACGGAGGACAGGTGGGCCCGTTCCCTTATTTTCTTCAGTATCAATTTTTTCCTCCATGGATGTAAAACAAAACATGTTGTTGTAGGACCGAATGTTTTCTTGAATGTGCTTGCTTCGGGGACCTGTCCCAAAAATAAGCTCACGCAGAAAAGGGAGGCAGAGTGTAAACTGGTGGGAGTTCGATGTATCCGTCGTTGCAGCAGCCAGAATACTTGGGGACCCTAGGTTTAGATGGCTTGCCCAGTCGCTCGGCATACTAAAATCTGGCACCACAATGAATGCAACGGAACGATGCATCGCTAATATCCCAATATTATGAATCATTATAATGTATAAATATATTACAAATTTGTCAATTAATGTGAATATTTTCACAATCTAATAATAATGTGTAAAAAGGCCATATAATAAATATTATAAAATAAAAAATATTATAAATAAATAATTACCATTGTTCATGGATGAGTGCGCCGAATTGGATGATATATTTTGACTACAAACATTTGTGAAGGTACGGACTGGGAGCCTATGACATCCACCTACATTAGTCCGAGGTGGCAAGCTCAAAGATGAAACTGCACGACATTGGATAATTGTTATAATAAATCAAGATTTAACATCTAAATATATATGAGTAAAAAAAATTATTTTTTAAAATTAAATTAAAAAAATTGATAGTATTTTTGGAAATACCATTTGTGATGGGTCGTAAGGCGAGTCTCCGACGACCGCCTACGTTCTTCCGAGGTGGCAAGTTTGATGATGAAACTGGAAAAATATATGCGAGTAAATATACATGAGTAAATAAAATTTATATTTTGTTAGAAATAAATAAGTAAGATAATTTGATAATGGATTTAGAATTACCATTATTGACATGATTAATAAACATTCTTCGTGTCAGATTCTCATCATCGTCAATTGTAAGATCAATTAAAGGTACCGAACCGCTCCAAGAAGCATTAACGAGGTGGGATATGAAACTATCTTGACTTTTGAGACGAACGTTGAGAATTTACGAAAGGAACACCTAAAATGAAAGGTTAAATATAAGTCAGTAAAATAAAAAAACATATTAATAAAAATATTTCTTATAATGATACAAGCACTTAAAATTATAAAAGATCTACAACAATAAAAAATATATATACCGGAATCTCGAATAATAGAAGACGCATTAGTAAGCACTAGTGGTGATTGTGACGAAGGTGTTACCGTAGATAAATCTAATGATATACCTGCAATAATTAAAATACTTATATTTGATTTATAAATTTATTCCTTTTTTTTTCGAAACGATATATGTGTTATATAAATACGCACAAATGTGCAAAGGAACAACCACCGGCTGAATACAAACAGCCAACGACTGAATACAATAAGCCAATAGGTGAATAAAAATGGGAGGACAGTCAACAGACTGCCTAGAGCCGACCCTAACAAGGTAATCTTGGGAACATAACAAAACACAAGGACGCCCCAACAGGGTAATCCTCGAGAACACTAAAAACTAGAACAAAACACAATGACGACCCCGACAGGATAATGCCCGAGTGTGGGATCCAACAAGATAATAAGGTCACACTCGGGCTAACCGAGGCCAACGGCCCAAACCTAAAACACAAGAACTAGAACAGACAAAGACACTGAAAATACAAAACTAGAACAACAAAAAAACTAAACTAAAACATATAACCCCTCATTGACAAACGAGCAAGCCTGAACAGCAGTGATCAATCGACACAAGAAAGAGTCCCAGCCCGAGAAGCCACTACCGAAACTGCGCAACCGCCTATACAGTAGCCGAAACTGGAATCAGAACCAATCTTAGAATCGACCCACCTCCAACTGAATGAAAACCGACCAACCAAACCCCACCCGTACCTCCGGAGCCCGTCTAACACCACTAGCCGAGTTCAAGAGAGTCGGGATCCTAGCCCCCCTCTGCCTAACACCACTAGCCGAAACGGGGAGGGGTTAGATGGTACGATTCATCCACTCCGACCGCCACAAAAGAAACACCGCAGCAGTTGGGTTCTCCCCCATCCTCAGGCCCACACATCGCCGAGCAACACCACAGTACTCTGGCCAACAAGCACCCCCTGGAAGCTCCGCGAGAAAACGACTTCCTCCAATAGGGACTCCAAAGCTGGCAAAGCAGAGAGAGAGAGAAGATCTTACCTACACCAATCGAAGGTCCACCGGTGGCCGAGAGGACACCACCCGTCGCCGATATGACTCCGACCAAAGAGGCGGCCTCTTGAGACTCCAAAAATTCCGTCAAGTGGAGGGTAGCGATGCAGCAGAACCACAATAATTCGGGGCGTACGACGACCAAGGCAGGATGAGCGGTCAGAGACGACTGCTGGCCAAGCCCCGCCGTCGCCGGGGAAGGCTATCGGAGGCGAGTTGCAGATAGGGTTTCGGCGAGAGATATGAATTGGGTTTCGGCAGAGAGAGTCTGTTTGCATAGATAAATTTATTCTTGTCAAACTAAATATTTTAAATATTTCTGAAAAAATAAAATGCAGCAAACAAAAAGTCATTCAAGTTTATATAACAATCACAACTATGTGTATTAAATTTATACATGTAATAGTCATACTTCTTTTAATGATTATTTTTTGTACTACAAATATTTGTGGTCAATATTTGTAATAATTTATATATCATGATAAAATTTATTGGGCATGTAATTTAAAGAATATGAAGCCAATTTTAAGAGTTGTAAAAAAAAGGAATATTGGGCCTCTATAAAAAAGCAATATTAGGCCTTTATTAAGTATATAGTTATAGCTATTAGGTTTTCAAAATAAATAAAAAAGCATTCCAATTCTAAACCCAGATGTAAGGTCCTTCTAGAATTTGGAGATTTGAGACACGTATAAAATTGGAGCAAAACAAAATCGTGACGCGTGAAACTGACAGTTCGCCAACTTGTTTAAGTGTGGTAAAAACCCTATTATATGAGAAATTTACGCCATTTCTCTTGACTCAGGTGGCTGCACCTTTTTCCCTCTACCAAATTCTCTCTTCTCAGACACTCTTCTTCAACCATTCGAATTTAAATTTCGCAAAGATAGCCGAAAATAAACTTTTATCGACGATTCTTTCATGTTTTTCAAACTGCTGTCAAAATTATACCTGAGTTTTTTTTTTTTCGACCAAAAAGAGAGATTGACTTGAACAGATTGATCCATTTTTAAAAAATCGAAATACTGAGTCATAGTACCTTGGTACAAAATGGGCGATAATAGCTTAGATCTGTGAAGATCCGAAGGTAATTCAATATATTTTTTTTTATTTAGTGTAAAAGAAAATTTTGTTTGTTTTTCCAAAGTTTGAAGCACTTTTCAAAAATGTTCTTAACAGATATGTGAAGATCTTTTGACATTGTTCTCTATTTCTTTTTGTTGTAAAAATAAATTTTCGTTTGATTTTTCATAGGTATACTATTTTTTCGACTATGTTCTTAACATATAAGTGAAGATATGAAGTTATTTAGATTATTTTATTTTTAATCTCTTATACAAACAAATTTCTTTTGCTTTTCTAAAATTTAAGGACGTTTTCGAGGTAGGTGAGAGTGAGTTGTGGGATGGTAGGTGGGGTTCGTATGGGGATGGGAGGTTAGTATTAGGTTAGGTTAAGTAGTGGGCTAGAAGTTGGTTGTGGTGAGTAGTGGTCGTCGATGTGGCTTGGGCTATATTGGGCTTATATGGGGGTTGGCTTAGTGTTGGGCTGAATGTGGGTTGGAAGATTGTGGGCTGAGTATTGGGATCGGAAGGGCCTAGTGCTACGCTGGGATTGGATGAGTAGATGGCTAAGAAGTGGTTGGACGAGTAGTATGATAGCAAATGGTTTAGGATGAGGTCTGGAATGGGAGGCAGACAACTCACGACGGTACAATGACAATCAACTCACGGCGGTACAACGACAATGCCTGTTGGTACTTCAGGTAAAGTTACACATTTAAATTCTTAGCAGATCAGTTAACATAATATTAGGCTTAACATTCTTTTTTTAACTTGAAAAATTTCAGGCTACAACGAACGCCAAGAGGTACGAACGTATAGTGTGAGAAAGTGATGAAAGATAGTGATATAAATCCAAATGTTGACTACAGAGAAAGTGATGAGAAAGTGATGAGAGACAGTCATGGAATCAACTGATAAGTATCATTGACTATTTCATTACATATATTTCAAATTTTTTATGGGTTTGATATCATTCATATAACCCAACATACTTTATATGCAGAAAAATTTTATTCAAGTAAGCGGACATGCTGAAACAACAGAAAAAGAAAGAGTACATCACAATACACTTGAAGATGGATTGTGCAAGAAAGGTACTAAGTTGTATTTTAACAAATTTCAACCCAAGGCAGATACATAAGTAATCATGTACCGTCTTGTGTGAGTTCCTGTTTGCTGCGTTTGCTTGATAGTTTGTTATATCCAACT
Organism: Striga hermonthica; assembly: GCA_902706635.1. NCBI lineage: Eukaryota > Viridiplantae > Streptophyta > Magnoliopsida > Lamiales > Orobanchaceae > Striga > Striga hermonthica. The sequence goes on from CACSLK010000984.1 coordinate 22,541,268, forward strand.
GACAATCTCTTCATGTTGTGTAAGTTGTTGGATACAAAACGTTGGTTGGTTAAAAAAGTTTGAAGTTCATGCTGTCTGAGGTGTTGGGTTGGGTAGAAAAGTTTGGTTACAAAAGTTTGAAGATAGGTCTTTTTTTGCACTTCTTGGAAAGCATAATGGTTAAAAAATGATTCATGGGTTGGGGTTTATATACTAATTTTTTGGCTTGCAAAGAATCATTTTTTAAAGGTAATGTGTAATTTAATTCAAATGCTTATATCAAGGATATCTTTTTTTTTTAAAAAACCAGTAATTAGATTAGAAAATAAATTTATACTGATATATATTGAGATAGGGAATATATTTATAACCGGATTATACGGAGGAGTGAAATCAGTAATGTAATAAATAGTATATCAATCTATATCTATTTTAGTATAACCATATATATTATATTTATATGATATAAAATCAAAATGCTCGGCTGGAGAGATTTTTTTATTAAAAAACATTTTCAACTTTAAAAAAATATATAATTAATATATATGTTAGTTTGAATTATCAGTTCTTTAATAATAGTCGGCTTGGAGTTTTCTATTTGTTCTTTTTTATTTAATCTATTTTACTGAGTAATGCATTTAATTAATATTTCAGTTTCTATTATTGCATGACATGTGGAGTGAATTTCTCTGTTTTTGATTAAGTATTCAGATTTTCTATTATTGCATGAAATGTGGAATAAATTTCTCTTTTTCTATTATTCAGTTTCTATTACTTCAGTTTCTATTATTGCATGAAATGTGGAGTGAACTTCTCTTTGTGCAATTTTTTATATGTTTTTTAGCAGAAGCTATTGTATTTAAATGCCTAATACTGAAACAAAAATAAGAAAATAAGTAAAATAGAACTATTTTATTCATAACTGAATTTAAGCTTCAACATAGCTAATTTAAGAAACAATAATCCCCAAACTGAAAAATAATTGTCCGTCTAGTACTCATTATTTCATGGGGCCATTTGCCTGGAACCTTCTACTTTCTCATCTTCTTCTTTGATCTTCTTTGAACTGTTGGAGTCGCTGTTAAACAACTTTCTTTTCAGTTTGTTGCTTGTAACAACTTCATGGTCATCCTTTATCTTTTTAATTGGAGTGTTGACTTCGTCTTCAGAGGAAGATTTCTTTAAAACAAATAAATAATGTTATTAGAATTTTAAATATAATTTAATAAATATAATGAATGATCAAAATATAGATTTGCACTAATTAAATTGCATACTTTTAGAGATAGTCCGAGTGGACCAAATCTTTTGATTAAAATTGGGTCTGAGGTCAAGCGTGATCATGAGACTTGAAAGGACCACTATATCTTCCAAGTTGTTCCTTTTTTTCACAATTTTGAACAAATATTCTTTGTCGACCTAATCCTCTAAGTCCGTAGGCAATGTGGACCCATTTCCAGTCTGTCAAAATGCAAAATATTAACACAAAACTGAATATTAAAAAAATTATTATGTTGACCACCTTTTCGAACCTCTATCATATGCATACATAGTTCCTCATATGATTTTCCAACCATTTCTTTTGCAATACGGTCCCAGCAACACACAATAACAATACCCGTGTTGTCCCCAATAGTTAAAACCATTTTATACATGAATTTTAAGAATAAAAATTACAAAATTATAAATAATAAATTCAGTTAATATTTCGCTAAAAATAGTAAAAGAATAACTAATGCTATAAATCAGAAACCTTAGTATTGCAATTGGAATCTTCTCCTTGCAATAGTTGCAAACAAATTTGTCTCCCTCTTTAAGAGTCCTACGTACGCATGTGGGGCAAGAATTGTACCACCAATCGAAGTCAACATTCAAAATTGTGTTGGATATCCAAGATATTTTGGGCTGTAAAGTCAAATAATATGATAATAAATAACCACACAAATAAGGATAAATATGTAATAGTAAAAAATTATGTAATACATTCTTGTGATGGCTGAAAATTTAAATAAAATAATAATTGTTTAACCACATAAATAAGGATAAAATTATTAACTAAAATTTGTAAAACGTCTTGTGAAGAGCAAAATTCTTCGATTGTTTGGAAACCCACATTTTTGAATACCAAATCATCGCACACACTCGAAAGATAAGATTTCATAATTTTGCTTGACAATTGGCTCGGGCAAATGATAAGCATATGCCTTTAAGGGATAAACTTCAAGCACATAAATTAAATTATTTCATTAGTATTTACTTTTCTAAAATAATACTATGAACTACCTTTCCTTGAAGTATTCCGATTATCATTTTTGTGGTGTCGTCAACGTTGGCTACTGTAATAGGACCTACAATAGAATTAAAAGATATCATAAGATAAATGGTTGAGATAAGAACAATGATTAAATAATAAATTCTTAAATGTACCATTGTTCAACTTCTTGGCCCGACACATTTGGATAATGACAATTTGGGGTTAGGAAGAATTATAGTGGTTGTAAGCCTCCATAAGTTGATCCACGAAACTCTCCCGCAATGTGCAAGTAAGTTGTTCACCACTAAACAATATAATCAACAAATAAAATATGAATAAAATTGTCGTCAACAAACTTTTTTTTTTAAAGAAAAATAGATAAATATTATATAATACCTCAAGTCTTCTAGGAGAACTTCTATGTATGTTTTCCCAACCCCTCTCGAAACAGCAGTTTGTATATTTTGGTACATTATAATGCGACCAATTATATCTAAAAAAATAGAATAAACAGTTAATAAGTTGTTGAAAAAAAATATTATTAATTTATTAAATAAGATTAAATACGTACAAAACAGTTTAGTTTGGACAAAGGTGCCATTGTTCACATCCTTGAAACTCTTGAAGTTGAATACCTTTCTTGGAAAGAATGATTCTTCATCTAAATCCAATTTCATCATGTTATAAAGCATGAATTTGTTGAAACTGGTTGTTGTCTTGAACTTGTTGTGGTCCTTCCCTTTCTTGAACCAAGTTAAGGCATAGAGTTGGCTGACGGGGTTCGGCCAACGCTCCCCGTTCAAAGTAAGATGGGTTTGGTGCAAATAAATGCAGGACAAATCATGAGAGAAATGACTAGTAAAATGAAGGGATCCTTGAAAGTCTTATTATTGAATTTCAAGAGAAGACGGAAGTGATCCCGATTGAAGATGGGCCAGATTGTTCGCATAAAGACTAATCCATGGATTGAACACTTAATTTCGTCCATGTCATGAAGCTCAATAGGAGTGTCATTTATTTTGTCTATTTTTAGCATTTGTGAGATCAAAATGTCTCTTAAGTGGTCTTAGAAGTCAAAAGGTCATTCAAACATTATGTAACCGTATTTATGTGGTCAAAAGTGTGTCTTTAGTGATTAGTGAGTCCCAAAAACAGGATTAACTCATCAACACTAGTTGTAGCCTTTAAAAATGTCATTTTGTGTTTTAATGAAAAATATGAATATTGTTGAATATTAAAAATCACTTTTGTGAGATTTGAATTCTCTTTTGTAGAGTTTCAAGTGTTTTAAGAACTTGTCAAGATACTTGAGCAAGATCTTGTGGAGTTCACCATACCGAGGTTCTTAGCTGATTATATAGCTAACGGGTCGAGGTTTTTGAGCTCTAAGTACGATCAAACTAGATCTCCAATCTGGGATTCCGCTGCCTATTTATACGTTTGGTTCTTGGATCAATATATCCAACGGGTCTCACGTGCTATCCGTATCATTGGCCTTCTTCAAAGTTTATTTCCTTAAACTTTTCATGCAAAATTCCTGGGGCTGAAGCATGAAAACAGGCCACCTATCATCAAATAAATACTGTACAAAAGATTGTTAGATTAAATCCATTCTATGAAAAAGAAATATAATAAAGCATAGTAAAAAATCCTGGACACCTCAAAATCATGGAAGTCAAATTCAAAACTTTTTTATTTTAGAAGGATCATCTGAATCCCATTTTTTATAAAAACGAACCAAACTAAAAGAATATCATTTTATTGTCATCGAGCATGGTGAGTTTGTCAAAATTTTCAGCAGCCATTAGAAATGTATGCAGAAAAATGATTTTGGTAGAATAATATGAAAATATGGTTTGAGAGCTTCAATTTGGTGTAGTAATAGAATGAATTGAATACTTATTTATATTGTTATACAATATAGACGATGTTAATTGCAAACAACTATAATTGTAAATTTTGCATATTTCGTGGGAATTAGGGATTTTATTTGTGGCTAAACATAATGGACACTAATTTGTTCCTAAAACATTTTTGGTGTGCATAATTCATGGCATATACACTGTGACTATTATGTGGTATCAATTATTGCTGACTGATATGGTTTTGTATGTGGGTAAAACATTTGTTTTGAAATAACAAAAAAATAATTACTAATTATTTTTTTTCGTGTTTGCAAGAACAAATTAAAGTTGAAGGATATTTATTTATTGCTTGCGGTTTTCTTGATATTGTAAATGTGTTGTATTTTATAAACAGTTAGTCATTTTATTTTTGCATGATTAATGAATACTGAACAATAAAAAATGGTTTAAAGATTGTGTTGACAAAGTCAAGGTTTTGAAAAAAAAAATTATCGATAATTGTGCCACTAATTATATTGTTTAAAAAATAATGGGACAACTTTAAACTTGTAACGGCTACATCATTGAAAAAGTCAATGGGAATTGTTTTCTATTTTAACAAGCATTAAGTAGACCTGATCTGTTTTTGCAATTAAAAAAAATAATATAAAATTATAGTGAACAATAACATATTTTGGTGGGATTTGCCACATGGGTATAACTAAATAGGTTTAATTTAATGTTATATGCTTGCAGTTATATATATAGATAATATAATTCTCACCATGAATGATAAAACTATATTTCAAAAAAAAATATATATATATGTATATAAATAAATAAAAAAATAATATTAAAAAAAGATTCCTATTTTTTAGAAAAATTCATACCATGATTAGTAAATATAATCTTTTTTTTAATATATTTCAGAACGATAGGAGATCTCATTGCACAACTAAAACAATATACAAAGTTTAAACAACAATACAATCACGAGCACCACCCGACAAAGTAAAAACCGAAGGCTAAAAAGCCAGGAAGAACTGTACTACACACCAATACGGCCTAGACATAACAAGAAACAACACAAACCTTGCTAGAGGCAGTCGACTAACACTGAAACCTCAGGTAACACAAAATGCAAAAAACAGACTAACCAAAACTAAGAAAACCACAACTCTGACACTAACCACTATACTGCATCCAAACCCAGCTAGTTTTGTGTGTGATACCTGTAGAGCTCAATTCCATCTCCTTAATCTAAGTCCAATTTCGAATTATTGCTTGCACAATATACCTCTCGGGTCTCCAAGTACCTTTAAACTTGCATTGGTTGTGAGACTTTCAGAGCCACCATAATATATAAGTCGTTAACTGTATTCTGACCTCTGAAGTCTCTGGGTTATCAAATGAATAGATAATACCCCACCAGTCCCTGAATCTGCAACAATCGGTAACCATTCCATCCCAACACACTGGTGCGGGTTTCCATACTACTTTAGCTCTCTTACACCTACAACAAACATGCTCCACGGTCTCTTCTTCCTCCCAACAACTGCTACACACTACATCTATTATGATACCTCTGTTTCTGACATTCACATTTACAGGAAGAATCCCAGTAAAACATTTCCACGCAAAGTGTTTGATCTTACCTTGGACTCGCAGCTTCCAGCTTCTCATCTTGATCTTCCTTGCCCTGTCAGCAGTAGAACTAGCTTCTGCTATGTCCAGGATTTACAGTTTATTTCTCATCAGAAAAGAGTAGGATGCAGCAACTGAAAATCTGCCATTAGGTCCCATTCTCCATCTCCATTTGTCCTCCTCAGTTGGGTTTAGAGTATCAATAGCCAGAACATCTGATCTATCCTCCTTACTGGAAATCTCTAGCACCCTTTGCTCATTCTAGTTCCTTCCGGTTGCATCTAGGAGATCCTTCACCAACAGCTGGTTGTAAAGTTCCTCATTTAAAATATGTGGTTTTCTCCCCAGCACTCTTGGGATCCAATTAAAATCATGCAATTTTAAGGAGGCTCCATTTTTTACTTCCACCCTCAGGCCTATCTTGCAGCGGGCCCCTAATCTGCCACGAACATCTCTCTTTTCCGGTAAATACAATCTTTTTAATGTAAATCCTTTTATATAAAGTGTAAATAGAAAGATATCACTTTGCTTTATTTTATGGGAATTAATCAAACATGATGACAAAAGAAAAAAGCTAATTGTACATTTTTTTTTTAATTTTTTTGGGACCAAAAAAGTGGCAAAGCCTAGGAAGAAAGTTCAAACTACTATGCTTCGTTGGTAGGAAACACCGAGAATATCGTGTTCCAGCCACAGTTTAACTCCTCCCGGAGTGACACTTAGCACATGAAGTCCCCCTGGACTGAGCGTAGCCAGCGAAGCAAACGAGTCTGCTACAAAATTTGATTCACGCCAAAATCCCGAAGGTTTCATATATTTGAATATAAAGATCACATAAGTAACTTGAAAGTAACAATGGAACATTATAGAAGACATGTAATTGCGTTTTGTAAGATAAACCCCACTAAGCATTGTTTCTTAGCCCTTTTCTTTTATGATAATATTTTCAGGTCGAGGAGCTCGGTGAACCGCTGGCGGTGGGACAAAGTGAAAGTAACATATTGTACTAATTATCGATTCTATTTTATGTTGATTTTTATATAATGGTGTATTTTTTTTTTTTAATTTAACATAGTCATCTACCGTTTGTACAAACTTATCTATTATTTGAGATTGTTGAAAAATGATAATCTAATTTCATTATGTGGTTATCTATTATTTGAGGTTGTTGAAAAATGATAATTTAATTTCATTAGGTGGTTGATAGGTTTTCTATTTAAATGTTTCTAGATGTTGCGAATTTCAAATAGTTATATTCTTTTAATTTATTCATGTTTCGCAATGTTTTATATTTGATAATTATTATATCAAAGTGCGCAACAATAAAAGATTATAATAATTACTGGATAAACTTTTGCTTCAAAAACTTTGGAGTTTGTTTCATTTAAAAATACCATTTTAACTTTAGTGCCCTTTTGGAATGGAAATTTATCTTGTGAAAATTGGGGCGCTATAAGTGAATAGAAAAACACCATCTGAAACTGTAGCCCCGATTTCATGTCAGAAACTTGCGCTAAACGACCAGAATGTACCCGTCTTGAACCCCCAGATCCTTTTCAGGCCATGTTGGATGAGTTCCCGGAACTGATGAAAGCGAACCCGCCCTTGTTGACTAACCCTCGGCTATCAAAGAAGCATCATTCCACCTAGGGGACTAATCACTCTGTGGACGAACTATCCCCTTGTCGGAGTGATCTGCCACGACAATATTCTTTGCCCACGGAAAAATCTTCTGGCACAACGCAAGTTCCTTTGTCCACTGACAAACGCTCTAGCCCTAAGCCCCGACTCTCCTTTCGCGACACCTTGACCAACCTCCGTCCCTACAATGTGGAATTTGTGTATGATGACGAGGAGGACAACGAGGATGATGCTGTTACTGTTAATTTCACTCCACATGAATTAAATATTGACTTATCATCGATGTTTTACGCTTCTTGCATTAAACCTCAGCAAGACGTAATGATCGTCAAGTTGATAGGGAAGTCGATTGGGTTACAGTCACTTTATAACCGGTTGGCCCCTATTTTGCTTGGCTTGTTGGGCATTGAGATGATGATTGATATGCAGAATGGTTATTTTTTAGTTCATTTTTACACCCATGAGGACGTTGTTCGTGCCATGGCGACGGTCCATGGGTGATTGATATATATTATTTACATGTGCAACAATGAACTGAAAACTTTGATGTTCGTACTGATAATATTTTGTTGGATAGTGTACAAGGTGTTGAAAATTGATCACCGAACGATTGTTTTAACAAGGGGACAATATGCCCGCTGCCTGACGATTTATTTGTACTTAACGAAGCCATTGAGGGCGATGTTTACTATCCAGAATAAGGTTCAGCGAGTTCAGTATGAGAGTTTACTGCACATCTGTTTTAATTGTGGTCGTTATGGTCATGGTAGTGATTCGTGCCTCGGCCAGAGGCTGATAATGCGGGGGTTAGTAAAATGGCTACTGAGACCCCAGCTGAAACAACGGTCTATGTGGAGTGGATGCAAGCAAAAACGTGTGGTAGGCCAATCGATATTCGGAGAACTGGCATGATGGATACCTTTCCACAACTGAGGTCCGCTACTATTGGGGGTAGCTCCCGTTAGGACTTGCTGGCAACGGAGGGGACGCTTCCATGGATGAGGTATCTAACCGAGGTGGTTGTGCCCTTAGAGCTGCAGCATAGGAAAAGGGCAAGGCGGTTGTAGACGAGGAACATATGCGGCCTTGGTTGGGGATCTTTGTTGGAGAAAGCTCTGCATCAACCAAGAAGCTGTTGGTGGACCTTTTAAGTTTAACATGCCGGGTACCAAGGTTTCAGTTGCTGGGAGTGGGCTCATGGAAGTGGCAGGAGGACTATGAAAGGAACTGGGCCCTCGAGACTCTGGGCTCCAATGGCAGGGAACCCACCATTGCATTATGCAAACAAGGCCGCAATGACGTGGGAGATTCGATGGGACATTTGGAGGTGCTAGTAATTCCAAAAGGCATGGGACTAGACCAACAGAAGCACACGACAGGTTGTTTTGGATACCATTAGACAAATTAATGATGAGGTGATCGTGTGCTAGGATGCCATCCTGGACAATATAACTGAGACGAAGCATATATACCTGAGCCAACGACCATCTACCACCGCCATGGAGACTGGTCGTCCGGAACCTCAAGAAGTGAATAGCCGATCTTTAGTCGACACTAAGATACAAGGAGCGTAGCCTTTGTGGTGTTTCGTTTCACGCTCACAATGGCGGAGAACATTATCTCCTTTCATGTTAGTTTTTCTTATGAATAGCTTATCATGGAACATTCAAGGTGCTTGCTCGACAGTTCGGTCGAGCTTTCAAGGACCTCATTTTTACTCATAATCCTAATGTCTGAGCTCTATTGGAACTACGAATTACTGGTCCTCTGGCAGATAACTTTATCCATAGAAGGCTTTGATAGATCGTTTCGTGTCGAGGCAATACGACTTTTTGTCAAAATACAGTTAAGTGCCGCCGTCGAAGCAATAATATTACCATTCTACAAGATAATGAGGGGAATACTGTCTCCGATCATGACCAGCTACAGCGAATGGCCCGAGAGTAATTTCAACTGATGTACACATAGGGGACGTGCCTGAGGCGGCGGTGCATATTTCGAGTCTTTTTCCTGGGCTAAGGGCTTCAAACATATTGTTGATTAATCACCGAATCTCTGATCATGAAATTTTACAACTTTTATGGCGATGCATCCTTTGAAGTCCCCGAGGAGTGATGGTTTGCATGCATTATTCTTTCAAAGCAATGGTCATTTGTGGGCCCCTCTGTGTGCGAGATGATCCATGAATTCTTTCAACATGGGACTATTAAACCTTGGTTGAATAATACTCTTTTTGTGCTTATACCTAAAGTCCAAAATCCAGAGTGCATCAAGAACTTCAGCCAATTAGCTTATCTAATGCAGTCCATAGACTCATTACAAAGTTGTTGGCTAATCGAATGAAAGGTTTATTTCCTATGTTAATTGGCCCAGCATAGGTGAGTTTCATTCTTGGCCGCCGTATTTCAGATAAAATTGTCATTGCCTAGGAATTGATTCATTCAATGAGCTGTAAGTTCGGCAAGTCGAGATATATGGTGGTTAAGATGGACTTGGAGAAAGCTTCCGACTTTGTGCGTTGGGACTACATGACGCAGACTCTACTTTTAGCTGGATTTCCCTTTCCTTACTTTCACTTGGTTATGACTTGTGTGAATTCGGCATCCATGCAACTCATGTTTAATGGAGAAGTGAATAATGCTTTCAAACCAACACGAGGGACGAGTTAGGGTGACTCGATATCTCTGTACCTTTTTGTCCTTTGTATGGAGCGGTTAACCCATCTAATTTCTAATGAAGTGTTTAAGAAAACCTGGCGGCTGGTATATTTGGGCCGTGGGGTTTCAGGGGTGTAGGCCCTATATTTACTCGTTGCGGACGACTTACTCCTATTTGTGGAGGCTTCTCTTGGCCAAGCAATTTTGGTAAAAAATGCACTAGACGCATTTTGCAGCATCTCT
>CACSLK010000984.1:22651881-22669590 GCA_902706635.1 Striga hermonthica
TATAGGCAAAGCCTACCAAACCCAAATAGGAATAATACGTATACTCCACTAAAATAGTATTATTGAATAAACTCCCAATTTAATCCACGAATTATATTCGAGCTCCAATAACAATTACTCGATTTATCTCTCCGTGTTTAAGATATAATGTCTATCAATTAATTTAATTACTCACAGTTAAATTGATCGACATCTATAACCGAGACTAGTAACACTCATCATATTATTATTATGTCGGAATAAATTCCGCTGGCCAGATTTAACATAATAATCCTTCCTGAGCTCATCTCGGGGACATCATCAAACTAATGCACACAGTGACCGTAAATATCCTAACAACACATCATACATGCAACAATATTACCCAAGACAGCGGGTCTATTGGCCCAGTTCACTAAGCCTCACCCATGTAAATCAAAGTAATAAGTACTACACATATATGCCTGTTTAATATCTTACGGGTTAAGAGTACGCAATAATTAACCGATGCCTAGTCAGTTTACGACGATCAGTATAAAACGAACTCCTCATCTTTGGGATCTTGTTCAATTCATAAATGTACTAGTGCAACTAATCAGTCAAGAAAAACTGTGCAGTTGACCTATAACCGTTCACGATGGGGGTGTTCATGTATATCTAGGTTGTGAACCATTATTCTTGTTTTGCGAGTAACTGATAGAGTGATCTTCGGTTCGCCCGATGACGACCCACCCTATCTAATGCAAAATAACAGAACATAAACTATTTAATTAAACATGATTCTCATTCAAACGGGTTCAGTGTAAAGGCATCTAAAGTCAAGCTTTCAGTATAAACACAAACAGAGCTTCTGTTTGTGATCTCAATGATTCCGACGTGCTGTTCTCGATCATCCCGAATACGTTAGATTCACAAAATTTTAAGCCTCATGTTTTTTACGTCAAACCTTTAGATCCGTTGCGCATATGTTTACGTTTACTATTAAATTTGACATTGTACATAACGAGATCCTCACAGATCCCAACAAGTGGTATCAGGGCATTTGGTTAATTCTTTTTGTACAAAGTTCAATTTTTTACGACTTATTTGACAAGATGTGTTCAAACGCAATCATATATATTGGATTATATTCGCATAACTTCCGTTTTGCAGAAATTAGTTTAATCCACTATTATGGTCGTATATGTGTTTGATGAATATTGTCGAATGTGATGAATGGCAACCACCGCGGCAGCCCATGTGGCTCGACAGTTTGCTGCCAAGAGGCGCGCGAGTGGCAGACGGGCGGAAGCAGGGCAGCGGAGAGGCCGATTCGGGCGAATCTCGCGACCCGAGCGCGCACGAAAAAAAAATTGACGGCGAGTTTTTTCGGCAACCGACGACGATGGCCGGCGTCCAGAGGTGGCGGCAGTTGGTGGCAGGTGGTTTTCTTACTGGACAAGCAGTACAATATATATTAAGATTCTACTACAGTGGGAGTTCGAGTTGGACATAGAAAGAATCTGATAAGGTTTCTTTGTTTAAGGAGACTCAATAATCAATGGCAATAATAGTGGATTTATTTATTCAAATTTATTATACCAACTAGTACAATGCCCGTGTATTACACGGGTGCTTGCTAATTTTTTCTTAATATCTAAAATTAATGAGAAAAAATAGTTGAAAATTTAAATATCTTTTATAAATATATAAATATATATATATATTATATTTAGTATGACACTTTTTATTTGTACAACTTACATGTGTTATATTATAATAATTTTTTAAACTTACAACATATAACTACATTAAACATAAATATATCAATTGAGAAATAATTTATTTTCTAATCAATTTTAGTAAATATTATTATTTTTTATTATTATAAAGATAAATATAATTTATTTTTATTTCATATATACAATATGGATGTCAAATCGAAGATAATCAAAATATGATTAATTTGATATATTATATATGTGAAACCGATGAAAAATACAAAGGTTATCAATTTTTAAAATACATTTATAATTCAATAGCTAATTGAAGGAAACAAATCAAAAGTCAGGGATATATTAGTCACTTAGTGCCTACAAAGAAATAAAAGGTTATATTAGTACAAGTGATATTAAAATACCTAAGTTAGCTAAATAATATTTATAGAATGTACAAACCTAAATTATTAATTAATTATTAATATATCAATATTATTTGTCCAAACCTAATAACGAAGCATGATTCTTTGCCAAGTAGGATTCCGAAGCACCAGAAGCAGCCACGTAGGCTCAACGCATTCGGGAATAATATATAGGGAGGATTAATTATTTATTTATTTATGCATGGGAATTAACTACTGCTTTTTCATGGGATTAATTTAGAATTGCATAAATATTTAAAAATCCTCATTTAAATTATACTAAGTTTGAGACGGGACTTTATAATTAAAATTAATTGTTTAAATTTCTAGGGCCTCCATTTTTAATTTGTTGGTAAATCAATTAATTGAAGTATGAGTTTCCCCACTGATGACATCACTAAAATTAATTATAAGAAATTACCAGAACAAATTTCTAAATTTAGATGGTTAGAGAAAATCTTATGAGAGCATGCGGGCTCTCCACGGGGACGTATAATCAATTTTGACGTCCTCAGTATCGAGAAATGGAATTACTTAGAATGTGATTTAATTTATATACTCCACACAGGATCCCTGAATTTTGTTGCATAGTCAAACGAAGATCGACTATTAATTTCGTTCGTCATGAATTCGGTTTTGACTTATGGAAATTAATGGGTTCTTGAAAAAACCTCCTCTTGCGAATGTTGAGTATGTAGGGCGACCCACATAGCATACTTACTCACGATGAGATATCGGTGGATTTAAGTTAGTATTTTTTTAGGATGTCAATATTAACTGTTAAATTCAAAATGTTTAATCTGTAAAATTATTTTTGTGATTCTCAAGCTTTATTCGTCATTTCGTTCAATCCGATATCTATCATTCTAAAAGAAAATCAGCTTACTGGTCCTAACTATATTGATTGGAAGAGAAACTTAGACATTGTATTGACTACTGAGGGGTATAGGTATGTGATCATTAAGGCTTTCCCGGATGTGCCCGCAGACGTCTCCCCAGATAAAGAGAAAAAATGTGTTCCTAGTGGAAGAAGGCTGATGATACCGAGAAGTGTTACATTCTGGCATCTATGTCGAATGTTCTTCAACATCAGCATCAGTCTATGGGAACTACGACAAATATGCTTCTCAATCTCAATGATATGTTTGGGCATCAGTCTAGGTCTACTATTCAGGAAGCCTTGAGCACTATGATGAACAAACGCATGGCCAAGGATACACCCGTGAGGGTGCACGCCCTAAGGGTTATGGTGCAGCTTATTGAGCTTGAAGTTCTGGGAGGTTTTATTAACGGGGAAACCCAGGTTGATATCATGATTCATTCTCTGCCGAAGATCTTTGATCTGTTCCTATTGAAGTACAACATGCACAAGATGCATATGGCTCTTCCAGAACTATTGATTGAGATTCTGTCGGCAGAAGCCTTGTTCACTCAGATTTCTCAGGTGCTAGTCGCTGAGCAGGATGGAGCTTCCAGGCCTTCCAAGGGCATGAAAAGAAAGAAGTCTGCAGGAAATGAGAAGGAACATGTTGCTCCGGTTGCCCTGTGACCGGCCCCTCAGACAGTGACAAAGAAACAAAAAGAAAGATGTCACAAGTGCAATAACTCAGGACACTGGAAGGTCGACTGTCCTCTCCTCAAGAAGGGCAAAGAAGGTAACTCTCTTACTTCTGTCGTAGAAATGTGTTTAGCGGTTGTATCTACCAGTACATGGTGTGTAGATACTGCAATCACTGATTATGTCTGCAATTCTTTGTAGGGGTTCCAGGAAATCAGACAACTTAAAGAGGGAGAAATCACCGTCTACATTGCAATGCCACGAAAGTGGCGGCGGTTGCAGTGGGAGAGACGTTACTTATCTTTTGATAGTTCTAGTTTGGTTTTGAGACATTGCTTTTATGTTCCGATTTTTTTATTGAACTTTGTTTCAGTTTCTAAGCTTGTTTTGGATTGTTTTTCTACTACGTTTGATGACTCGGTTACTATTCATTATGGAAATCGTTTGATTTGTTCTGGTTCATTAGTAGACAATTTGTATGTTCTTAAACCAAACTATCCCACAGTGTAACAAACTGAATTGAATAATATCTTGGCTAAATCTAATAACAGGATTGAGTCTTCGCAGATGAATCAAGCATTTATTTGGCACCTTAGACTTGGGCACATCAACCTTAGGAGGATTCAAACGTTGATGTCTAACAGACATTTCCATCCACTAGAAGATAATTATCCAACTTGCGAATTGTGCCTGGATAGTAAGATGGCCAAGAGGCCATTCTGGGTAAAGGGGTATAAGAGCCAAGAAGTGTTAGGATTGATTCATTCTGATTTGTGTGGTCCTATGTCGATCCAAGAAAGAGGTGGTTGCGAGTACTTTGTCACACTTATTGATAATTATCCGAGATACGGGTATGTCTACCTGATGCACTGCAAGTCCGAATGCTTTGATAAATGCAAAGAGTATCGAGAAGTTATGGAGAAGTATCACGGTAAGAGTATCAAGTCACTTCTGAAATTTGATACTTGAACACCAAGTATCCAGAGTTGCACGTAAATAGAACAAACAGACAGAACGAAGATTCAAACAATTGCGGAAGCAGTTCTCACTTCGAATTGAACCTTTAGAAGAGCGTCCCACTCTCCCTTCAGATCTCTTTCATTAATGTGAACAACTCATACATCATTCAAGGATTTACAGTATAGACTCTCTCTACACTCTACTTGAATAATGATCCATACAACTACTTATCTGACCACAACTCCCTTGTGGATTTTCTAGTTCGAATCCCTCAAACTAGATCAGAATGAACCTCCAAACATTCTGTTACAAAATAAATTGTGTTCTGAAAAACTCTTTTTTATCACGCAAGGAAAGAAAAAATAAAGCTAAAAAATTCCAGCCAAAAAACTCGTCCTCAACTCTCGTCTCGTCCTCCTTTTATCACCAGCATCCTTTGGTAAGTCTTTACGCCCAAGACATAAACTCATATGGAAGGTAAATCCCACAATCTTCTTCTTTTTTGATTATGGAAGGTGAATCTCCCCCTTCGATCTTGTCGACCTGCAAGAATCATAAAACAATTAATCAGTCAATTTTGACTTAAATGAAGCAGGTTTTATTTATACCAAAAATAAACTTTCCTTAAATATTCCCGCATGTTTCTGAATCCTGTGATCATCAGAAGGTTCATCGATTTACTGCCAATATCCTGAACTTACAATCTCCCCCTTTGGCAGATAAATGGAAAACCATTTCCTTGAACCAGCATGATGAATTACATATCATGTACTAGATTTAGCAACCATACAAATAATTATCACATCACATAAGTGTTGTTTATAAAAACAACTCGAATACCTGAATAAAGGAAACAAATCATAAGATATTAATAACAAAAAGAGTTCATCACATGCATGGAGAAGAAAAGACAGAAAGAAAGGAGTTCAGCAAACATAACAAAAGGTTTTAACATAAATAAATATCCAGCTGAGGGATGGCTATGCAGATTCTTCCTCATCAGATTCCTCCCCTGAACTTTCTTCAGTGCCATCCTCAGTCTCTTCCTCTGAGCCTGCTTCCTCTTCCTCATTCTCGGCATCAGACCCAGCTTCTTCAACCTCTTCTTCATCAGAACCTTCATCTTCTTCCACAATCTTCTCCTTTCCCTTCTCCTTCGCCGCAATGACCTTCCCTTTTCCTTTTTGAGTAGCACCAGCAACAACCACCTTTTTCTTCTTTCCTTCAGCAACCAATGTTTTCTTCTCCCTCTTAGCAAGAGCTTTCTTCTTTGCAGCAACCACAACAACATCCTTCTTTTTCTCCCCCTTTTTCGATTTAGAGACCAAAGGGGTACGAGACCTCAAGGCACCCAGAATTTCTTTGTAGTACCTTCGCTGATCAGCTAATTTCTTTTCAAGTTCCGCGAAAACTGCCACTTGCTGATTGAAAAAGCCACGAAGCTATGAAGGTACATCAAAGGCCTTAACAAGAGAAGGACGAGGAGGAGCACTCTTAACACCGGCGAGGGCAAGAGGTTTGTTACCAGGGGCATAGTTATCACCAAGTCGAGGATCCATTTTCACACCAGCCTCGAGCAGAATTGCACATATGGTAGATGGATACAACAAAAACTTATGAGGCTTAGAGATATCTGCAAAGCCCACGATAGCATCAAAGATCACAGAACCAACATCAAATGGGATACCATTCAGAACACGGTAGATAACACGAGCTTGCGTACGGGTGTCAAACTGCTTGTGAGTGGTAGGCGTCCAGTTCAACGCTCCTATCTTCTGTTGAGCATTGCAGGCGGAGTTAGACTCTTCACAAAGATTCCCGAATCAAGAAATTTGGTTAGTTGTCCACCGGTCAAGGTGCGAGCAACTTCATCAAGATCATCAGTCAGTGGTCCAAGAGAGGAACCTTCAGCCAAGCCAAGTATAGAGTTCACCACAGATAGAGAGAAATCAATTACACTATTACACACAAACACCTTCTGAAACTTCATTGAGGACGGATCAGATACACAGGTAGTTAGGTTCGAATAAAATTCACCAACAAGCAGGGGACAATACATCCCAGCAGTCGTGACGGAATCCTCAAGACCCACTTTCTTCAGAAGTTCAAGCAACCCAAGTTGTTCATAATGTTCGCTAACAATCGTGCGCTCAAGACGAAACTTCATTTGAGAAAAAATGGTAGAAAAATGAGTTTCAGCCAAATGAGAATAAAACTGACGGGAGAAAGCATTACCAACTGTAAGAGGACTGTCTGGACCATCACCCTCAACTTCAACAACGATTTTAACTTTCTCAGGAGAAGAGGGTTCCTCGTCCGCAACATGTTTGTTGTCTGATTTCTCAGGTTCAGCAACATAGTTGGCGACCTCTTTTTCAACAGAATCATCATCAGAATTCGGAGACGACTCTCCTCCAGATTTCGTGAGAGAAGGAGTACCAGCAGCAGGTTTAGGCACATGAACGATCTTTTTTTCCTTTTTGGTTTTTGGTGCAGTAGTTGCGGGGACCTTCTTGCGCTTCTTTGGAGATTTGATGACAGAGGGAGAACCTTTGTCTTCTTATATGCTGGGTTCGCCAACTTCAGGTTGAGAGACCTTCGTTGTTGAGGATTTTTTAGGACTTGGTGAAACCCTTACTATGGATTTAAAAGGAGGTTGAATGTTCTCGGTTGCCATGATGGAAGGGGTTTGGCCTGGTGGAGTTTCTGTACACTGACTTTGCCGAGTTGAGCACCGAGATGGCGGAGGAACATTCTTCTTCGGTTTCACGGTGCCCTGCTTGGATTTAGTCATTGTCGAGAAATAGGTACTCTCTTGAAGAGGAATGTTAGAGAGTTTTAGAAAGATAAACAATTTAGAGATTATGATTGATATGAGAGAGAGAAACAAAGGTGGTATGGATGATATAGGAAACTTAAATCACAGTTACCGAGGTCAGTTACAAGACGGTTCGGCTCACAATATTTGAATTTCAAAAAGTTTAACGAACACCAGTGCAAGTCATTAAAAAACCGTTCCCTCTAATTCTGAGAAGATCTCTTACCAAATTTGAACAAGTTATCATATATTACGCATGAAGTTTCAGATGGAAATACCGCACAAATCAAGCACCTAAAATAACCTTGAGCTCAAGATCGCGAACCAATATATCACAAACAAAATCTTAATGCAATGCCTAAAATAGAGTAATCAACACACAATAACCCATATTTTCAAATCACGCAATATTGACATAATCCATTAATTAATATGGACTATAAATCTTTCCAGATCAGTTTGAAACGAGCTCGACACTATCAAAAATGGGGAGAATACATATTCTCTTCTTGAACAACTCAGCCCTTATTACTCCAACTTTTATATCCCGCGGAATTAATATAAGTTCATCCATCACTTTCTCTTAGCAAAAAGCAAAATTTTCGTTTGCAATTCAGTCCCAATAATTATGATTAACTTACTTCGTTCTATGAACTTCCACACCAATTCACTTACTAACAATGACTATACGCCAAGGTCAAGCCCATTACTCTAGGTGTGAATCATCTCGCAAAAAGTTTTAATTTTAAACATGCTGAGAAGATACTAGGGTGACTAACCTTATAATAGAATGTCTACCTGTAGCTGCCACACCTTGATTATTGTTAAGCACGTAACTCGTTTTACAGGTGATCAATGAAACACCTCATGTGATTGTTTCCCGATGCCTATTTTCACGAGAGTAGCTATTACAAGTATGAGAAAATGATCATTATGACGAGCTCTCACAAATTGACCAGTTAGAGTTCACAGACCATCAACCAACAAGTTCAACAATACATAGATCATAGAAGAATCCATGGATGAACCTACATACTAGAATGCCTAAAATGCAAAGAATGATCCTATATGCTACACAAATAGTTATATGTATAAATGCAACTGACACAAATGCAAACGTGTTATATAGCACACATTTCTAAAGATTTTCTCAGTGACATAAATCATTTCGAATCAAGGGCTTTTGTAAAGATGTCAGCAACCTGATCATCTGTAGGTACATGATCCAATACAACAGTTCCTTCTTCGACCAAATTACGAATGGTAGCGAATGTCAATATGCTTGGTACGAGAATGTTGGACAGGATTTTTTGAAATATTTATTGCACTAGTGTTGTCACAGAAAAGTTGAGCCGAATGAACATTCATACCGTACTCAGACAAGATTTGTTTTATCCATACCAGCTGTGAACAACAGCTCCCAGTTGCAATGTACTCAGCTTCAGCAGTTGACAAGGAGATGCGGTTTTGTTTCTTACAGAACCAAGATACCAAGTTTGACCCTATATAAAAACATCCTCCAGAGGTGCTTTTCTGATCATCAAGATTTCCAGCCCAGTCAGCGTCACAATAACCTGCAAGATGTAGGTTCATGTCAGCCGAGTAGAATAGACCATACTCTGATGTACCTCCAATGTATTTAATGATGTGTTTGACTGCTTTCATATGCGATTCCTTGGGGGCAGCCTGATACCTTGCACACAATCCAACACTAAAGAAAATGTCAGGTCTACTAGCAGTGAGGTATAAAAGACTACCAATCATACTTCTGTATAGGGTTTGATCAACAGTCGTACCTTCATCATCCTTGGACACCTTAACATGAGTGCCCATGGGAGTTTGAGGAGCTTTAGAATTTTCAAGACCAAACTTTTTCACAAGGTATTTTGCATACTTACTCTGATGTAAGAAAATATCATCCTTACCTTGTTTTACCTGAAGACCAAAGAAGTATGAAAGTTCCCCGACTAGACTCATCTCGAACTCGGAAGACATCAACTTGACGAAGTGATTGACCAGCTTCTTGGACGTTGAACCAAATATGATGTCATCTACATATATCTGAACAACTAGTAGATCTTCATCCGTTCGGAGAGCAAAGAATGTCTGATCAACTCCCCCTCTTTTGAAACCCTTTTCCAGAAGGTACAAGGTTAGACATTCATACCAAGCTCGCGGTGCTTGCTTTAGTCCGTAAAGAGCTTTCTTGAGTCTGAAGACATGATTAGGGTTTTTGGGGTTTCTGAACCCTTCCGGTTGCTTCATGTACGCTTCTTCGTGCAAGATTCCATTAAAGAAGGCTGACTTTACGTCCATCTAGTAAACAATGAATTTCATTAAGCAAGCAATAGACAAAAAATACGTACCGACTCAAGTCTAGCAACGGGTGCAAAAGTTTCATCGAAATCAATCCCTTGAGTCTGAGTGTATCCTTGAGCAACCAGTCTTGCTTTGTTGTGAGTCACGTTTCCAAACTCATCAGTTTTGTTTTTGAAGATCCACTTGGTTCCTATTACATTTCCCGAAGAAGGTTCAGGTACTAGCTCACAGACATCGTTTCTAGTGAACTGCTCCAGTTCTTCTTGCATTGCTAGAATCCAACACTCATCTTTCAATGCTTCTTTTGCATTCTTCGGTTCAATCAGAGAGGTGTAACAGGCGAATCGAGACACTCCCATAAGTTCTTTATCTGAACACTTTGAGTTCCTGGTTACTCTGCTGTTGATGTCTCCAATGACCAGTTCTGAAGGATGGTCTTTTTGAACCTTCAAGGGAGGATCCCGCTTAAGTTGAGTTGAACCTCCAGCTGAGACAGAAATGGAATATTCTGTCTGGGGTACTTCTAACTCTTCAGATGCACTTGTTCGTTCGAGAGTTCCACTATCTCCATCTTTGGTATCCTGCACATTGTCCGCACTTCCACACAGATTAAATGACACTGATGGACCAACATTGGGAATCTCCTCATCAAAAATCACGTTCATGGATTCTATTACAGTGGAGGTATTAGTGTTGTAAACACGATATGCTCGACTATTGTTAGAGTATCCAAGAAAAAAACCAATATCAGATTTTGCGTCGAATTTCCCAAGTTGTTCTCGATCATTATATATATAACATTTACATCCAAAGACATGTAAGTTACTGAGATTCGGACTCTTACCTTTCCATAGTTCATAAGACGTTAAACCAATACCTCGACGAAGGTACACACGATTTATGAGGTAGCACGCTGTATTGACTGCCTCAGCCCACCATTTAGACGAAATCTTCTTAGAGTGTAACATGACTCTAGCCATTTCTTGCAGAGTACGATTCTTTCTTTCTACAACTCCATTTTGCTGTGGAGTTTTAGGAGGTGAGAACTCGTGACAAATATCCAGAGGATCACAAAATTCATTAAACTCAAAATTTTCAAATTCTTTTCCATGGTCACTTCGAATACTTATTATAGGAAAGCCTTTCTCAGTTTGAACCTTCAAACACAATGATTTAAAGGCAGAGAATGTGTCAGACTTTTCACGCAAGAAATCTACCCAAGTGTATCGAGAAAAATCATCAACGCACACAAAGATATATTTTTTACCTTGATAGCTTTCTACCTGAATGGGACCCATGAGATCAATGTGAAGAAGCTCTAGGATCTTTGTAGAAGCAATGTGGTTCAGTGACTTGTGGGATGTCCTCGTTTGCTTACCTAGTTGACAAGGTTCGCAAATTGGCTGGTCCTTCACAGCAATCTTTGGAACACCCCTGACTACACCTGCATTGGTTAATTTGACAATGTGAGAGTATCCAATATTCCCTAAGCGTTTATGCCAGATTTTAGGTTCGCTCACATTTGAGAAAGGCATTTCATTAAAATCAACAAGATAACAGTTATCCGTTGAACGAGAACCTGTAAGAACACAAGAACCTTCACTGTCTATCACAAAGCACTTATCACATGAGAAACTGACTCTAAGGCCTTGATCACAGAGTTGACTCACACTCAAGAGATTTTCCTTTAGTTCATCAACAAGTAACACATCGGTTAATTTAGGTAACCCTCCCAAATTTAAACAGCTTGTTCCAATAACCTTATTGCTCACACCGTCACCGAACGTGACTTCCCCATTTGAACCAGACTGAATATTCATCAAGTAAGAAGGTTCCCCAGTCATGTTTCTAGAGCAGCCGCTGTCCAGATACCATTTACCTTTCAAGGAAGTCCTGAGAGACATAACAGAGGCAAAACAGTTGAAGGATTTCTTAGCAACCGACACTTGATGAGTTTTGGCACGGTTATTTGGGAGGTTTCTGGCATGAACCTTCACTGGAATGCCAGACTGATTCCAACCCCTAACATTACCTGTACAAAGATCATGCTGCATTTTATAACATTTGGGTCTTATTTGACCACTTACTCCGCAGTAATGACAAATAGGAACAAAGCTACTATGATTTTTACTGACAGGTTTTTGCATAGGTGAATGAACCTTCAAAGGAGAGTTTGGAGAGGGAGATTTACTTACCGTGCTTTTGACGAACCTGTCAAATACGTTTCTAGAAGGTTTTCCATACAGGTTCATACCTCCAGTTCAAGGTTTGTCCCCAAAACCAAGGCCAATATGTTTTGAATTTGAAGTTCCAGGTGAGGATTCAGGATTGTTCTCCTTGCCTGTGTACCCTATTCCAGTAAGATCTCCATGTTGTTCTCCCAGAGAAAGAAGTTCATTCAGATCTGCTTTTCCCTTGTTCAGTTTTCAAACGACCTCTGCAGTTCGGTTTAACTCGGCAGAATTTGCTTCCAGTTTACTTTCCATGCTAGCATGTTCGTTCATCAGTCGATCAGCTTCGGTTTTCAACATCATGATTTTTCGGTTCCGTTCCGCAAGAAACTTCTGAGTAGAAAATAGTTTGGATCTCAAGCATTCAATAGTCTGAGCCTTTTCCAGTCCATCTTGCTTGGCAAGCTTGACACTGCTCCCAAGGATGTTGGTTCGAGCCTTTGCAGTATCCAATTCACAATCTTTAGTAGCAGTGGAAGAGGATGCTTGTTCGTTCAACACTCTGTTTGCTCTAGAAATTCTGAACACTTCGTTTTGAAGCTTCTGTAAGGCTTCAAATGCTTGAGCACACTTTTCCATGGCAAGTAAGTGTACAGGATCAATACACACATTTTGATCTGCTTCATCTTCAGATGCTTCAGTTTCTTTTAAACTTTCTTCAAACTTCGTCGGAACGTGTTAAGTGGTGAGACACATGACCTTTTTGACTGAGGTATGAATTGCCATGTTGCTCGTGTGCGAAGGAGGTTCGTCTGTGCCTTCTTCATCTGAATCTTCCCAGGTTGCCTTCAGAGACTTGTTCTTCTTCTTAAGGTTAGCACACTCATACTGAAAGTTTCCAAAACCTTGACACTTCCTGCATTGATCCTTCTCAACACGTTGTGATTCGGTTTTTGAGAGAGAGATACTACTTTTCATGTCCTGCACTATATTCTTGCTGAAATTGTTGCCCTTTTTTCCAGCAAATTTATTCTTGTACAGTCTTTGACTCAACTTCCCATAGTTTCGCGCAATTAGCTCTAGTGCTTCTTTTAGCTTACTGTCGTCTGCCAACGGACCTTCATCGTCATCGCTTTCTTCTCTCTCCTCTACTACTGCAGCTTTGAGAGCTAAGCCCTTAGTTTTGACTTTGTCATAATTGTTGTTGATTTCAAACGTCTTGAGCTCTCCGAGAAGTTCATCAACATCCAGAGACGCCACTCTTTGGAAACTCTCAAGAGCTGTAATTTTCTCCCTAAATCTGGGAACGACGGTTCTCATGATCTTTTGCACTT
The DNA here is from genome assembly GCA_902706635.1 of Striga hermonthica. Taxonomy (NCBI): domain Eukaryota; kingdom Viridiplantae; phylum Streptophyta; class Magnoliopsida; order Lamiales; family Orobanchaceae; genus Striga; species Striga hermonthica. The sequence continues at coordinate 22,665,140 of CACSLK010000984.1, forward strand.
GACGCTTCTCAGAAATTTCTTCTCCAAGCATCATACTTTGATTTACCAAATCACAGAATCTGGCATAGTATACGTCAATTGTCTCTTCATCTCTCATTTTGATCTCATCAAATTCAAGAGTTACCCGTTGAAGTCTGGATGCTTTGACAGCCGTTGAACCTTCGAATTGACGCTGTAGAACCCGCCAAGCATCTTTCGCTGTCTTACAATGAACTATCATCTTGTGTCTTGTTTGATCTACTGCCATCATGATCGCATACAAGGCACGATAGTTGGCTTCTTCTTGAAGCTTCTCAGCATCTGTCCAATTGTCTTTAGGTTTTGGAACGGTGACTGTCGTAGTTCTCTTTCCTTGATCAGGTGATTGTGACATGACTGGATGCTCTCAACCAGTTTCAACACTTCCCCACACACCTTTTCCAAGCGATCTTAGGAAAATTTTCATCATAGACTTTCAATACGAGTAATTTGAACCGTCCAGTTGCGGAGGCCTAGACATAGATCCACTTTCTTGATTCATGATTGCCCAGTAACCCAAATCATTAGATCTTTTCGTAATGTAATGAAAACCCGCTCTGGTGCCAATTGAAATTTGATACTTGAACACCAAGTATCCAGAGTTGCACGTAAATAGAACAAACAGATAGAATGAAGATTCAAACAATTGCGGAAGCAGTTCTCACTTGGAATTGAACCTTCAGGAGAGCGTCCCACTCTCCCTTCAGTCTCTTTCATTAATGTGAACAACTCATACATCATTCGAGGATTTACAGTATAGACTCCCTCTACACTTTACTTGAGTAATGATCCACACAACTACTTATCTGACCACAACTCCCTTGTGGATTTTCTAGTTCGAATCCCTCAAACTAGATCAGAATGAACCTCCGAACATTCTGTTACAAAAGAAACTGTGTTCTGAAAAACTCTTTTTTTTTCACTCAAGGAAAGAAAAAATAAAGCTAAAAAATTCCAGCCAAAAAACTCGTCCTCAACTCTCGTCTCGTCCTCCTTTTATCAGCAGCATCCTTTGGTAAGTCTTTACACCCAAGACATAAACGTATATGAAGGTAAATCCCACGATTTCTTCTTCTTTGATTTTGGAAGGTGAATCTCCCCCTTTGATCTTGTTGACCTGCAAGAATAATAAAACAATTAATTAATCAATTGACTTAAATGAAGCAGGTCTTATTTATACCAAAAATAAACTTCCCTTAAATATTCACGCATGTTTCTGAATCCTGTGATCATCAGAAGGTTCATCGATTTACTGCCAATATAGTGAACTTACAACTTCGATCTGATCGAGGTGACGAGTACCTCATTGGCGAGTTCAAGACATACTTATAAGAAGTTGGGATTAAATCCCAACTGAGTGCCCGACACACCCCAACAGAACAGGGTTGCAGATCGAAGAAATAGGACCCTTATGGAGATAGTGAGGTCAATGGTGAGTTATTCAAGATTACCAGATTCGTTTTGGGGTATGGCGCTAGAAACAACATCGTATATTCTAAACTTGGTTCTATCAGAGTCAGTAGAGACTACTTCTTACGAATTGTAGAAATAACGTAAGCCTTGGTTTTCACATATTTGAGTGTGGGGTAGCCCTGCACACGTTTTGGTGTAGGAGGATGGCAAGTTGGAGAAGCATTCCGAAGCAAGAGTGTTTGTTGGTTATCCCTAGGAAACGAAAGATGGATTATCTTATAGTCCCGAGGATCAGAAAGTGATCATTAGTAAGAACGCTAGATTCTTGGAAGAAAACTATATTATTGATCACAAGACCACAAGCAGACTTGTCTTAGAGGAGTTGAGGAGTGAGGTCGATAGTTCCCCACCGAGTGCACAAGTAGATACATCACATAATATTTCAATACAACACACTGAGAGTGTACCAGTGCAGACAGTAACTCGTCATAGTGGGAGGGTTTCTCATTTACCTGACTGATGGATAGGTAGCTATGCTTATGTCCATTCAGATTCTCTTCGCTTTAGACGCTCATATATAGTATGAGGTCTGGCAGATGGATGTCAAGACGGCTTTCTTTAATAGAAAACTTTAGGAGGAAATCTATATGTAGCAACCAGAGGGATTCACTGCTAAGGGACATGAGCATCTAGTTTGCAAGCTTAATCGTTCCATTTACGGACTGAAGCAAGCTTTCAGATCTTGGAACATCCGGTTTGATGAGGTGATCCAATCGTACGGGTTCACTCAATGTCCAGATGAACACTGTGTGTACAAGAAGATCAGTGGGAGCGTGGTGGTGTTCCTTGTGTATTACGTAGACGACATACTTCTTATTGGAAACAATAAAAAGGAGTTATCAGACATGAAGGTGTGGTTGTCTAAGCAGTTTGATATGGTGAAGCATGAAACATTCTTGGTCTGAGGGTCATTCGAGACCGTAAGAAGAGAATGTTGTGCTTAATCCAGTCGACATACATAGATACTGTCTTGGCTAGATTCAGCATGTAGGTTTCCAAGAAATGTATGTTACTTTTTAGACATGGAATAGGTCTATCCAAGGAGATGTCTCCTAAGACGTCTCAAGAGATAGAAGACATGCAGACAGTTCCTTGTGCATCGCTAGTAGAAAGTCTTATGAATGCTATGCTTTGTACAATGTCGGATATTAGCTACGCCGTTGGCATAATAGCTAGATATCAGAGTAATCCGGGACGGGAACATTGGTCTGCGGTGACACATATACTCAAGTACCTGAAGATGACTAAGGAGTAAATGATAGTTTACCGTGAAGACAGTTTGTTACCTCTGGATTACCATGATTCCATTTATCAGTCAGACATGGATGAGAGTAAGGCAACCTCAAGTTATGTGTTTACCTTGGGAGGTGGAGCCATTTCATGGAGTAGAGCTAAGCAGAAATGCGTGGCAGACTCCACCATGGAAGCCGAGTACATAACATCCTCAGAGGCAGCAGAAGAGGCAATTTGGCTCAGAAACTTCTTAGTGGACTTAGAAGTGATTCCGAGTTTGCCACATAGTATCACCGTGTACTGTGATAACAGCGGAGCAGTTGCAAAATCAAGGGAACAATGAGCCCACAGAGAAAACAAACACATAGAGTGCAAGTACCATCTGATACGAGATATTGTGGATAGAGGAGACGTCGATGTCTCCAAGATTGCATCAAAAGACAACCTAGCTGATCCTTTCACGAAGAGTTTGCCGGGGAAGGTCTTCGTTAGACTCGTAGATGGAATGGGAGTAGGGTGTATGGTGATAGGATCGACATAGGTATTCTAGAATAACGGTTTGATAGGACTATATTTGTAAAAGCGAAAGCTTTAAGTATAAGTGGTAGATTGTTGGTGTTATATACTGAAAGCTTAGCTTTAGATGATATTACACTTCTACCCTTTATGAATGAGAATCATGATCCATTAAAAAAGTTCTATGTTCTGTTGTTCTGCATTTAGATAAAATAGTTCATTAGCGGGTGAAGAGAAGATCATTTTATCAGTGACTTGCGAAACAAGAATTAATGGTTCACATCCTAGATGGAAATGAACAACCCATCAGAATGATTGTAGTGTTAACGGTATAGTTGGTCTTGCAGGATTAGTTGCACTAGTATAATTAAGTATTGAACGGATCCCAGAGAGAAGAAGTTCGTTTTATACTGGTCGTCCTAAACGAACTAGGCCTCAATTAATTACTGCGTTCTCTTAACCCGTAAAATATTAAATAGACATATACATACAGTACTTATTACTTTGATTTACTTGGGTGAGGTTCAGTTACCTCAATCAATAGTCCTACTATCTTAGATAATATTGTTCCATGTTGGAAGTGTTGTTAGGATATGGTCACCATGTGCGTTAGTTTGATGATGTCCCCGAAGTGAGTTCATAAAGAATTGTTATGTTAAACGCTGCAGGTGGATTAAGTTTCAACATAATAATGATGCAATGAACGAGCGCTAGCTTTGGTAATATTATACTAATTAATTCTTGATTATCAGCAATAGAATTAATTAATGGACATTATATCTTAAACATGAGGAGTAATTGGGTAATTGTTGTTGGAGTCTAAATGTAATTTGGGATAGGAAAAGGGAGTGCAATAATATTATGTTAGTGGACCGTAATATTATTTAAGTAATTGAAAGAGTGGGCTTGGCCCACAGTTAGTCCATTGCTTAAGAAGCCCTATTATTGTTTTCCCTAAGGATCCCTACTGTAGCTTTATATATACATCATTAAGATCATGGAAAAGAAAAGAAGAGATCAGAATTCTCCTACATGCGATATACAAACACACGCACGCCTCCCTCTCTCTCTCTCTCAGTTTCTGTTCAAGCTTTATCTTTTTCTTGTTGCTCCACCGATACAAGTTGAAGAGGTGTACGGGTAATACAATAGAAGATCTTGAGGTAATCGAGAGGAATATATTCATCAACCCTGGAGACGACTGTCGCCAG
>CACSLK010000984.1:22757424-22768524 GCA_902706635.1 Striga hermonthica
CTTAACACATTAAACAACTATTTTAATCAGTCTGAGCATAGTATTTAGTAATTGTTTATATTATGTTACAGTTTGATCAGGCTACTGTTATCAGCACCTTCTTTTCATATCGACGGATCAAGTGGGGACTCAGACTGAATATTACATTGATTATAATTACGGTACCATGTTTGAGGTTTGTATCATGCCATGCTATGTATCCGCTTGAATGGTCGCCGGTCCATTCTGGGTTCTAGTGGCCTAGTCTGCCCACTAGAGTGTGCACATGGTGTCCGGCATTTTTATGCTGGCAGATGAGGTAACGGTTATGAGACAACGGTTCATGTTATGGCAATGGTTTATCGGTATCATGCTATGTTCTGTTATGTTCATGTATATACCAGGATCATGATATGGCAATTATTTTCACTGCTTACTTTAGTATGAGTTCCTACGGAGTACAGTGGACTTTAGTGCTCACGCCCCATGTTATCTATGTTTTTCAGGTCACAGAGTTGGACCGGAGGAGTGAGCTGACGGGCGGTTCAGACTTTTGTTTACATGTTTGAATTTGGCATAGCTGTGCTGTTACTATCTCCCGCAGTGGAGTTTAAATATTTTGCCTCGCTACATTTTCCGCTGATTTCACTGTTTGTCAAACTTAGCCTTTTGATTCGATTATTAGTCAGGTTATTTATATTATGATAAACTGTTTTTCTTACAAATTAAAATAACGGTTTTCCAGGTAAAGTCATTGTTACGGTAGCACTCCAAAACACGATTTCGCAAACTAATCAGTAAATTTTATTAAAAGGTATTGCGAAAATTTAACTCTGATATTTATGACATAGCGGGGTGTTACAGTGTGCATGTGCACAAGATATCTACTAGTATCTTTTATTACTCAAACATAACAAGACATGAAATATTGCTCTTTCATGGTTTTCAATTCTCAACTGCGGATTGCACAAATTGCTTAGGCTTTATTGTAAATGGTTGTTTCAAAAACAAGTCGTGTGTATTCTATTTTGGAGGAAAATAGAATGTTGAAACTTTAGCAAAGAAACTGCACTAGTAAATAAAATAAGAAAAATGCTAGTATGCCAACCTAGAGTACAACTAGGTTGACAACACAAGTGAAAATATTCACTTGTGTATTTTTTATTTATACTTCACTAATGTTGTCAACCTAGTTGTACACTAGGTTGGCAATGTAGCATTTCTCATAAAACAAAAATTAATATTAATTACGATTAGTAAAGCCGCAGAGAGACCACCGCTTGCCCAACCATGAATTTCTTTATCGGCGTAGTTGCAAGACGGTAATTTTACAATTTATTGAACGAACATTTCATTTGATGATAAAGTCGTTATTCGACTTGATAAGAAGTTTATTCCACTATTCATCATTGGTTGGTAATATGTATGTTCTAGAATCAAAGCCTCCCACAATACAACACAAATAATTACATAATTCATCATCTAATAATAATAAGAGAATGAAGCCATCGGGGATGAACGAAACATATTTGTAGAAACTAAGGCTTAGTCATATAAACTTGTGGACGATACAAGGTTAGTGGTTAATGGGCCCTTGGGGTCTTTAGAAGTCGAGGCCTTCATGACCTGCAAGTCTACCTAAAAGGTAAGTCTCCGTCCAAGTGAACCAAAGGATCAGACAAGTAATAAGGAAGCCCACGTGTTTAATGTCTGTGCTCTGTGAGAATGACCAGCACTCAGCAGGCCTTCCAAAGCTAAGAGACATAGAGCCAATAATGTGTTAGGACTCATTCATTACCGATTTGTATGGACCTATGATCTCCAAGAGAGATAGGTGGTTTTAAGTACTTCATCACATTCATTGGTGATTACTCAAGATACGAATACGTTTATCTGTTGTGCCGCAAGTTTGAACTCTTTGAGAAGTTCTTGGAGTATAAGACAGTTATCAAGAATAACGGGTCTTCCCCGACTCAGGAGTCCCAGATACGGGAGTCGGCTGTGACACACTTTCAGTCCCTCTTCACCTCAGAACGGGACTTGCTTACTTCCCTAAACGCTTGTTTTTTTCCCACAATCGCATAGTCGGTAGACCTTGTTGACCTCCTGATTAAGCGGAGTTCATGGAGGCTATGTTTGGAATTGATCCCAACAGTGTTTCTGACTCAGATATGGCTACTCGTCTCACTTGTTTCAGGCCTGCTGGGAGATTGTTGAGACTGACGATGACGAAGCTGTGGTGGATTTCTTCTCTGGTCATCAGGTGTCGGAGTCCTTCATGGTAACCTCTATTTTTTTGATAACCCAAGAGACCTTGCCCGAGCTCCAGGTCTGATTATAGGCCTATCAGCCTTTGTAATGTGACCCACAAGCTCATCTCCAAGATTATTAATGGTCGGCTTGCCCCTCTCATCCCTTCCCTCGTCTCCCCAAACTAAAACAGTTTCATCAAGGATCGAGTCATTAGTGACAACATCCTTTTGGCCCACGAGATGATCAACGACATCCTCCATGCGAACTGGTCACGAGCCCCGAACCTTGCCCTGTAGCTAGATATGAGTAAGGCATATGATAGTATCGAGTGGCAATTTTTCAGGGAGGTCATGTTTCAGATGGGCTTCCTTAAGCGTTGAATTATTTTATGGAGGCGTGCATGGAGTACTCCACGTTCTCGGTTCTGATTAACGGTAGCCCTAATGACTTCTTTCCTTCTACCCGTGGTCTTTGGCAGCGGGATCTCTTATCTCCCTCACTTTTTGTTCTGGCGGAAGACTAGCTGTCCCGTTGTATTGGCAACTTCATTCGCGATTTTGAGAGGACGACCTATATCACGCGTGGCTATGGTCCCCCCATCTCACACTTATCTTATGTGGATGACATTATTATCTTCACTCGAGCGGATAATGATGGACTGACCGAGCTTATGTGACTCTGGGGCACTATATCTTGGTTTCTGGTGAGCTTGTCAGTGTGTAAAAGAGCACCTTCACCCTTGATCCTCACATTGCGAATCAGTGGGCCCATTGGGTCCACGAGCACAATGGTTTTGTGGGCAGCGACCTTCCACCACCTATCTAAGCGCCTCATGTACAAGGGCCAACCTTCACGTGCGCTCTTTATAGACATCAGGCAAAAGATGATTGACCGGATCTCTAGATGGTCTCACAGACACCTCACTTTTAGGGGTCGGCTTGCTCTGATCAAGAGCAACCTCAGCGCCCTTCCGCTTGACCTCCTTATGGTCCTCGACCCTCACTAGTCTACTATTCACGATGTAGCGCCCCGGTCGAATATGCGAATTTACATGAATATATATAGATTATTTGAGATTATTATTTATTATCTTTATTATTATGATTATTTGCCAAGTTGATATTATTATTATTATTATTATTATTATTATTATTATTATTATTATTATTATTATTATTATTATTATTATTATTGTAAATGCTAAATGCCTAATTGTAATTATGTGTTTTAAATGTTTATAAATATTATATTGTGTATTATATATATATAAATATTCTGGTTATTTATTATTGTTGCTCGATTAAGTATTTTAGCCATAACATTATATTATTTGCGAATAATATAATGTTAAATTATTTCGTTCGATTTAATTTAATTAAGTCGTTCGAAAAATTCGGTTTATTATGTTAAATCAGATTAAACTCTAATCCTTTTCTCGCGAACCATTTAATTTTGTATCGAACCGAGCCATGTTATTTTGTAAAACTGACCCTCATTATTTATTGAACCGAGAATAGGCCCATGAGCCTCGGACCCGCATGCCCCAAACCGGTCCGGCCCCGATCTCTCTCTCTCTCCCTTGGTATATTGGATGGCAAGTTTGGAGAAAAACCTAAGATTATAAGTTGTACACTCTTCCTCTCTTCTCGTTAAAAATCCCGCAGCCTTCATCGAATCTTCCCCTTTCTCTCGCTTCGTCACTCTAGCAGATAAGAGGGAGTATCTCTTTCGCTCTTTTCTTCCCATCACCATAAATTTCAGCCTCCATCCTGACCGCACGCCACCATCGCGAGCCCATTTTTGTCGAGTATTGTTGTTCGCGATTTCCCGGCGAAAAACCATCGTCCATCAGCCGTTGTTCCTCACCCTTCATCGCGACCACCTGCTTCTGTTTCCCATCGAGCCCCTTCCGCGCGCAGAAGCCGTCGTCGACCTCCTCTGACGCGCAGGTCCTCCACCAGCGAGAACCACCCTCTGTCGCGAGCCCTGAGTTCGAAACATCCGGCCACTGGGACCACCACCTCGAGCAGCATCCGGCGAGTCTTTTTCTTCCGGCGTGCTCCAGTACCTCCATAGCGAGACCTTCCCCCGGTTCTGTTCGCTGCCGCGCACACCACCTCGGACCACCGCAAGCAGGCTGTCGACCACTCCAGGCGAGTCCGTCCCATTTGTTTCCGACGTGAACAAGCGGCCCCGTTGGTCCGTTTTCCTGCAATTAGAACCACCGAGCAGCAGCAAGGGACGTCCTCGAGCAGTCCCGCTCGCGCATATCAGGCCGCGTCGGTCATTCTCCATTGTCGCAGGTAGCCTCCCCGGCCGTCGAGTTCCGTCGGAGTGTCAAGCGTAGCCGTCGAGTCCTGTCGGAGCGCACGGACATCCATTAAGCCCCGTTCGGCCCTTTTACTTAATCGTTTAGTGTATCGTGTCCCGAGAACGGTATTATTTCGAGCCCGGGACTGAATTTTATATTGTTGCTCGATATTATTAAATCAAAATACGTAATAATTCAAGTGAAAATCATAAGATTTTATTGTTCTATCGTGTTTAATAAGACCGAGTTGGACCTCGGACGACGTGTTTGCAATTTATCGAATGTTTAAGTCTTAAAGAATGGAATTCGAGGCTTGCTTAACATATAATTTAAATGATTACGGAGCGATGTTGCGTATGAACATTTTAAATCGTTAAATGCATGAAAACTCAAAAATTTGATCCTCAGTTGTGCTCTGTTTTTGTCGACCAAGACGCTATTTTTTGGACAAGTATTCTTCTTGAGTATTGTAGTGAGTTGAGTTAGGTTTCAGTGAGCTTTGGAATTTTGTGATTTGGATTTGAAATGGATTTTATATGAATTTTCAAAGGCAGGCAGGCATGCAGTTTTTCTAAACTCGGGCAGAAATTTTGACCTTAATTCATGGTTGTTCTTGATGAACTTAACGTGCCTGAATAAAAATGTGTTCTTCATGACAAATGTAGTATATGTTGTAATCTAGCTGTGAGAGCTGGAATCATGCAATTTGGAGGTCCAGTTGATTTTATATGATTTTTCTAAGTGTGATGTACACCCAGTTTTTATGAACTAGGGTTGTGTTTAAGTGTTGAATGTGTGCTCTGTTTTGATGATCCAAAAGTATTCGTATGAAAAAGTTCTCTTCATAACAATTGTAGAACTTCCATGTGTAGATTCTGTAAGTTTTGAGTTTGTATGAATTGGAGTTGTGTAGCTTGAGTTGTTGTCATTTTACTAAGGTGTTGTATATTTGAAAAAAAAAATTGTTTGCTATTTCTGTTGTATCTCAGTTTAAGCCATTAGAGACCGATTATTTGAAGTTGTTTTCTTCTTATGAAATGTAGTATGTTCAGTTTTCTGTATCTGGGCTTTGGACATCCGTAATTCCAAGCTATATCGAATAAGTTATGATTTTTACGAGAATATTGCGTGTCCAGTTTTTTTCATGCTACCCGGCAGCTTGTGTGAAATTAATGTGTGACCTGTTTATCATGTCGTAATGTGCTCGTATGAACTTATGCCCTCCATGAAAATTATAGGTATGTTTTTTTCTCTTTCCAATGAGATAAATTTCATGTCGATATGTGTTCTGTAGCTCGAGTTGTGCTCTTATGAAGGTTGACATGCATGAGATAAAGTTTTGTACCGGGACAAAAATCTGAGGCTGATTGTTAACTGATTTTACGTTATCTTAATGACCTTATATGCTTGAGTGTTCTGCATGAAATTGATAGAGGCATGAGTTAGGGATATTTTCCAAGAGGTTTCATTATGATATGATTTGTAGGCTGAAAGCGACATGCATTTTAAATTCATCGCGCATGCTGAAATTTGGTGCAAGTTCATGTATAGGTTTCTAAAGTAAGTTGTATTGTTTAAAAGCATGTTTATGTGGCATAACTGAACTATGTCATGCTATGTGATGTTTATATAATCCTTTAATGTCCTTTGTGCTAAAAGTTAAGCAAACCAAGATATCCACCAACTGAAAAGACTTATACATAAAACATTTTCAAAGCTTATATATATATATATATGTATATGTATAAGACTACGAGAATAAGATAAGCTTTGATAAGATTCTAAGTCAATTCCCAACGAATGTAGGTGATTGAGGAGTCCAACCTCGACCTACTTCTATTGCTTTGAGTTATTATCAATCCGGAAATCCAGGTGGGTCTTATTTAAATTGTCCATGCCTTGAACTGTGAATATGTTTACTTACTTGAGTATGATCAAAGTATGAAATATGTATGTGTAACTTTCGGCGTGAGCTGTACCGACCGTCGAGCGTATCACTGTTGTTATAGAATGTACCCCGAGTGGGTAATCTCCTCTTGTGATGGATTTCCTGCCTAAAACCCTCGGGGTTGGCAGACCTGTCTAATACCCTCGGGGTTGACAGTGGATTTCCCGTCTAAAACCCTCGGGATTGACGGATGACCCTCCTACTTTAGCAACGTTAGAGTTCCCGCGGAGAGACGATACGTGGACCAAATGCAGTCTATTCTGATAGGTGTGCACATGAGGTTGATTATTGATTATGGATAGGAGATGGGAAAATTTATTGTCTATGTTCATACTTATGACCATGCCATATTTACTTTTTGTACTCATTGGTTATAACTGTTCGTGCACATAGCGGTGAGCACAACAGTTTCCATTTGTGCTCATCCCCACCTGCTCTTCATGAATGCAGGTTGAGACGGCGGCTGCATGGCGGCGAGAGACGAGTGATGGTCGGTCGTTTGACCAGACCTCATTATGTAGCTTCTGCTTTGCTATAGGTTATGATTATTTTTGTCATCATGTTGAACTCTGGAATTATCTTGCATTTTAAAACCTTGGGTTTAATTTGCATGGTTTTTGACTCTGGGTAATTATGATCTTGGATTTCGAACTCTGGATTATCTATGATTTGAGAAATGCGAACACTGGTTTGGGGAGATGCCCTGTTTGCTAATAATCGATTACAGAACTTTTGTTTAAACCCTGTAAGGGTGGTTTCGATTTGACTTTGGATATTTGATGATGTTTAAATTACTTGCAAGTAATTGATATGTGAAAGTTTGTAAATGTTGATTTTATGTTGAGTAACGCCAAACGAATTACGGAAAGAATTTCGAAAAAACTTTCGTTGACTTTTTGAAAAGTCCTTTACTTTCGTCAAATAAAAGTGGGGCGTTACACACGAGCTAGATCAGATCTTGGCTTGTTATTTTTTGGGGCATGGGGAGAGCTCCCAGATAGGGAGACAGGTCTATTGGGTAAAGTGAGACTCTGCTTGTTGTCCCTTCTCTGAGGGGTGCTTTTCAGATTTCGTCACTGCATTCTTTTATAAGATGTGGTGGCACTTCAGAGAAGGTAAGTCACTTTGGGCTAAGTATCTTCGTCGAAAGTACTGCCCTGGAGGCGCTGCTCACCCGTGTAGAGTGAGGCCACCGCCCACGATAGAAGACAATGGAGACGGCGCACCATGGTTGGTAGACTTGCTCAAAAGCACATATTTTTTGGGAATCTGGATGAGGGGGACATTAGCTTTTGGGATGAGTGGTGGTTTGGTGAGGGCCCCCTTTCTAGCACTAGATAGGTCACCCACATCCCTTTTCTGCAGGTGAATGACCTGTGGATGGAGGGGGGCTGAGATAAGGATAGGTTAGAGAGGATTCTGGGTACTGGAGTGGGCTTTAATTACCAAGTTATCAATAAGATCCAACAGATACCCATCTTGAGGATGGATTGGATGGTATAAGGTTGAAACCTACATCTTCTGGTGCATTCTCTACGACCTCGGCTTGGGGGGAAATATGGTTGGGTGACCGGCTTAACCTTCTCTTCGCGACCATCTGGATTGACCTACTTAATCAGACCATCTCCGTCTTTTTATGGCGCCTTCTTTTGCGCCGCCTACTGATTGATACTGTGATGCAGGCGAGGGGGTTCTCTTTCTCCTCTTGTTGTTACTATTCTGTTGAGACCGACGACTTTCAGACTGAGACCTTCACCTATTTTTTCTTGAGAGTGGTACTGTGAGGAGAGTGTGGGAGCATTATTCCAGTTACACTCATATTTCCCTACCCACCACATACAGTTTCCTTGAACTTCTTAGTTTTTCACAAGAGCACACGCGATAGGCACGTGGGCTTCCCTATTCATTGTCTGATCTTTTGGTCCATCTGGACAGAAAAGAATAATGCCCAGCACAGGAATATTTATTTTTTGTGTTCTTATATTATTTTGAGGTGGACCGACATCTCATTCTCCACACCGCTTTGGGACTCACCCCGAATGACTGGACAAGTTGTACGCCACCTCACTGCTTTGCACCATCTCCGCTGCCACATATCCAACACCCATGACCCAGAGCTGTTGTTTGGCTGAGACCCGAGCCATCTTGGGTTAAGCTAAATGTTTGTCCCATTTTTGTGGTTATTTTCGTTAGTATTTTATGTGTCTTTTTCCTCGATTTAGGTCATTTCTTAGGTATTTTTGGTCCATTTTGTCGATTCTTGTGTTTTTATCTTTATTTTGGTGTGTTCAGTATTTTCTTTGTTTTTTTTTCTATTTTTCTCATTTTTTGTGTTTTTCTGGTTTTGGTGTTCTCAGGTTGTTCAGGTTCCCAGGAGTTTCATCCCAGTTCGCACCACCAAACATGCATGGATTAAGTTTCTAGCTCGAGATAGATCCGAGGGACGCTAGCCGAGAGCACGTGGCCTGAGACGTAGATTTTTTGGAGCAGCCCAGGCCATAGCGCCACTAAGCCCCGCTTAGCTAGCGGCGGTACGCAGCATAGCAATGGGCAGCAGCTCAGGGTTCTCCAGCCATAGCGGTGCTAACCCTTAGCGCCGCTAACCCCTATTTTCATAACAGCCGCGAATTTCTTGGATTTTTGAATTGGGATGTATAGGATCAAGCCCAGGGAAGTTTTTATTCATTCCAGACTTGGTTTTCTTCGTTTTTTTATGGCACAAACATTTTTTCTCTTTGTTTGGCTTAGATTTGATTTTGGAGAGTGAAAAACTCCCTTTTATCTTCCGGATTTGGATTGCTATCGGGATTTGAAATTGAATTCTCATTAATCGTAAGCCTTTCTTTTTATTTTCTCTGATGAATGTTATGGCTTTGTTTGATGATAATATGGATGTTGAGTTTATCATCAGTAGCTAAATTCGTCAACTAGGGTTAGAGGATACTTGTTTCGGTTCAATTTCGTTTGTGTGAATGTTGATTGCTCAATCTATACGAGTTATGTTAAACCTAGGTTAGGATGATTGATCACCATCTCAATTCTCTTAATCGATGTTAGAACCGAAAGGGAAGAAATCGATCGATCTCGGCTCGTTTAGAATAGACTTGTTCAGAAACGTATTGTCTATGTGATAATTGATTCGATAACTGTTCGTTTATGTTTATTCTCTTGTTTCGTGAGTTATTGAGAATGAATCTCTAGATGAATTAGTTCTTAAGTCCATTAGCTGAGTAGTTGATTGCCCGTTAAATGTATTGAGAACTGAAAATGATTGTCCCCGACGCCCTAGTCCCTTATTACTATTTAAAATTGTGTTTTGAGCTGTGAGTTTGGAATAACTTGCCTTATTTTCATAATTCGTAGTTGATAAATCACACCCAAAATCGTGAATTAGAATGTTTAGGATTTCGTTTCTCTTTTTGTGTGATTGAATATACGTGCAAAATTATCCGGCCAACCTTCCTTGAGAGACGACCCGGTGTTTGAATCTTTTGATTCTACTACGGTAAAAATACTTACAACAAATTGGCGCCATTGTTGGGGAAGGTTTAGGACTTATTTTGTGCGCCTATTCATTTTATTTTTCAGTGTTTATCTGTGTTCTCGTTTGTTAATAGTTCTTGTTTTTTATTGTTTTCTTTTTTTTTTTATATAGGCAAATTATTTGTCTATCTGGTGCTCGTGACGGTTTCTTTTGTCTTTGTGTATGCGAACCAGGAGTGGACGCGTACTATCTCCTATCGACAAACCATTCAAAGAGAGCTATTGGAAGAGCTTACTCTCGAATCACACAAAGGAAATGAACATTCTCTGAAATCGTCCGAAGGCAGCAACTTTGACATGGGTGAACTGCAGCAACAACCACCCCGTAACACCCTCCGAACCTTAGCCCAACCAGTTATCGGGCCAGTCACCTCATGCATTCGTTTGCCAGATGTTGCACGAAACTATGAACCCAAAATGATTCACTACAACCAGCTGCCGGCATTCCACGGGCTTCCAAACGAAGACCCACTCAACTTCATCTGGGAATTTTACAATATCCTCAACACCTTCTCTCTCAACGGCCTGAATGACAAGCAGTTGAAGATGAGGTGCTTCCCAGAGACACTAAAAGACCGAGCTAAGGTCTGGTTCATGACGCTTGCACCTGCATCTCTAACCACCTGGACCGAAGTGTACACGAAGTTCATTGGGAGGTACTACTCCCATCAAAAGACCCAGGAGCTCCGGTCACAGATCGTCTCATTTACTCAACTACCAAGTGAGCCTCTTCACGAAGCTTGGGAGAGGTTCAAGGATCTCCAGCGGCAGTGCCCTCATCACAATCTTTCATCGGGACTATTGACGAACTGTTTCTACGACTCCCTCAATCAGAACTTGCAATATATGGTTGATAATGCTGCAGGAGGAGACATCAGTGCAAAGACGGACGAAGAGATGTTTGAAATTTTTGAGACGATGAGTTCTAACTCGTCTCAAAAGAGAAATCGACGGAAAGAGGGTCGTAGTCAGTGAAGTGTCTTCTGCTCAAGACATGATGGCCCATCAAATAGCTGAACTCACAGAGCAAATGCGGCTAAAGAATGCAAGAGGAGGCCAGCCAGTG
>CACSLK010000984.1:22847155-22871141 GCA_902706635.1 Striga hermonthica
ATAATAATAATAATAATAATAATAATAATAATAATAATAATAATAAAATAATCAGTTTATTAATAAACGAACGGGGCACTACAGCCTACCCACCTTACAAAGAACTCCGTCCTCATAATTCGAAAACAAACAACTAGAAGGTAAGAAAGTACAAAAGGAAACATCACAATGTGAGGTTTGGGTACTCCCTTCGAATCTCGGTCTCCCTCTGCCAAATCGTCTCACCCTCGACTTGACTGCACTCACTGGACTTTGACGAGTACCCCTCCCGGTCTTTTCTTGATGGACCCTCGGTCCCAACAGGTCACCGGTACCTTCATAAAGGTAGGGTTCTGCCTTTTTCGCAGCTCGTCACAATTCACACATACCTCGAGATCACGCACACATTCCCTCTATCATGAAGCTAGAACGTGTCATACATCCTCGCAAGTCCCGGTGGTGGAGTCAACCATCAGGCTAAGCTATTGACTTGGTCGAGAAATATGATAGGACCGACACTCATCACTTATTCTCAAATCCGCACATTCAGAACACACGGTTCTGTTTGATACCATTGACAAGACCTCTCTCATCGCCGACACGAACAACATCTCGTATGCGGTTTAGAAACTAAAGGCTAGATACTCAATAACGATTTCCTTTCACGGAGTCGGTCTCCAGTCGAGACTCAAGGCTCCGCCACACATTAGTACGAAACTACTATCTCGCCATGTCGAAAAATCTCACAGGTGGCAAAGGAAACTAATCGACCAACCTCACACATCGAGGGTTGTTGATTTGGGAATTCACACAATGACTCGAAAGATCAACATACACTTTGACCAAAAAAAAATATCTGGTTTCAAGACCCCTAAAAGGACAAGGTCGGACTGAGTTTAATGCACTGTCATCCGAGAGGTGACACACACGCTGGCGCTGCATATGCGGGGCGCTGGGACGCGTGCACGTACCCACTCGGATACCAGCTACAAGGTCAAGGTTTTTGCCATACACACTGATCTGGGGATTTCGTGCGTTCGGTGATGGCGTCGACAGCTCTCGTGCGAGTCAATGATCGGCCACTGCAGTTGGCCTCACGTCTCTCAGCACGGGCGTGCGGGCACGACCACCACTTCGCGTGGCTACGCCCAGTCAGGTTCGGCACTGGGTTTGAGGCACATACCAGAAATTTCAATTTTTGGGTTTCACAATTCCTAGGTACTCAAATGGGAAAAAGGGTTTCTCCCCAAGACTCAAAATCACAAAGGTTTGGGTTGACAACAACAATTTTCCCAAAAGGGATCGAGCATTGGCGTCACCGCCAGGAACAATCCTAACTCGGCGGTCAACGCTGAACAATAGAATGGTTAGCTCGTTTGACTCTTCTGACCAACAATGTCAGCCGTCACGACAGCTTTTTCTTCGGCAGCTAACCATGTCGGTAGTCCTAAACGAGTTCATCCCCATACACAGCCTATAGCTTTCACACTTCGAGGTCTAGCGTAACGCTTCTCTCGTAAGTGTTTCCAGCTAACATTATAATACTAATCAGATTAAGTCACATAGGGAACATATACATAAAAATTGACGAAAATCTAATTTTGAAATTCACAACTCAATTTGGAAACCTAAACATGAACTTGCACCAATTTCCAGTATGCATGATGAATTTAAAATGCATGTAGCTTTCAGTCTAGATATCGTATCATGATGAAACTACTTGAAAAATTTCCCTAACTCAGGTCTCTATCACTTTCATGCAGAACACTCAGGCAGATAAAATCATTGAAATGCACATAATACAGCAAACATACAAAACATAGGCGCAGTGGATAAATGGAGACATACAGCTTGACAGGTTCTCAGTCTATGCACAATAACTGAAGCTACATACATTATATTACTGAAATTCAAAATCTCCAAGGTAGCTAACTCAATTATCTACAACTTTTATGTTGATAACATAAGCTAAAAATAACTTTAAAATCGAGTTTCAGCATAAAACATTTAGGTCAAGAAATCTGTCAACAAAACTATTTATAAATTTGTAGCAGTTTACTAAAACAACAATATCTCATGTTATAACAATCTAAATCAAACAAACTAAAAACTTACAGAAACTATACTAGAAAAGCTACAAGTTCTAAGAAGATCATTTGTAAGAATAATCACGTTAAAGGCCCCATTTCAGAATATACATTTCAGTCATATACACTGCCACTATTTCAAAAATTCTGGGCATAACCCCATCTTTGAAAATTCATATAAAATCAACCAGAACCCCAACCAACATGATTTCAACTCCCAGAGAAATATTATAACATGTTCTATAAGTTTCATGTTGTTCATATTTTTACATAGTCATATTAAGATTGTCAAAAACAGCCCAACTTCATGATTCACAATTCTGCCTGGAATTTCAAAAACTGCTCACAGTCACAACTTAAAAAATTCATAATAAATTCAATTCAACTCCGAATCATGAAATTTCAAAACTCACAGAAACCTAGCTCAAAGCACTACAAAAATTATGCAGAACTCTTAACCAGAAAACAGCTTTTAGGCCACGATAATCTAAGCACAAACAGAGGCTATAACGAGAAGATATCATACGATTTTCAGCACAAAAACATAATTTCATGTACATAGCATCAGGGGTCACATGTAATCACAATATATACCTAACATGATTTTTAACACAAATTCACATAAACTCATACGATCACCACATAACAAAATAATCGTCAAGTTCAAAATAAGCATGCTTTTCATAACATCAACTTTAACATCTCGAGTCTTATAGAGCCTCAACATTATGCTTAACTACAAATCCATACCTTTTACAACTGCGTGCCTCGCAGCCAACGCACAGGATATTCACGCGATGTCGGAGCAATCCACTCGTCCTATGAACGACGTCGCCATCTTTCATCCATGCATCAGTCTTCAGGACTTACGCTCAATCTAACGTACGAGAATTATCAACCATCGTCTCTCTCGAGGCTTAGCCACTGTAAAGAGTTATGACGGTGATACGCATTAGATTCTCCTAAACTATGGGGGTCGATTAGTAACCAAATCGCGGCATCTAAATGACACTCCTAGTCCTCGACGACTGAGGTTCTAATTCTCCGGTGATCTCATACACTAGAGATTCACTCGGTACTTAACCTTTCTCTTTCGAGATGGGTCACGAATGGTCCTACTCGAGGACACTGAACAAAATCTTAATGCGAGAAAATGTTATAGGCAACACTTGTCTCGATAATAATATACTGAAACTCACAACTAGGAATCTCTAGAGTCCGAACTTAACTCTATATCACTAGACTTCAATGTCAAACAATAGAGTTCACATAACCTGAAGTGGATAGATTTCCTAAGCCCCAAAACAACATATATATCACTTCATAAGTAGTCTCATGGCTACTCATGCAAAACCTCATAAGTAGTTTCATTGCTACTCATGTAAAACATCACAAGTAGTTTCATTGCTACTCGTGCAAAACATCACAAGTAGTTTCATTGCTACTCGTGCAAAATCACAATTCACATTATAAGTATTTTCATTGATACTTATATAAAACATACCTTAAGCAGTGCGGCGTGTCGAGGACGAGTGGTCAATACAAGGTCTAAACATAAACAAGTTATTCACATATAGACCAGTCTACAGAAATGCAGACTAGCTCTGATACCAAACTATAACACCCCATTTTGATTTTAAAGAAATTTCGGACTTTCCAAAAATCAGTAAATAATTTTAGAATTTGTTTTCTAAAACATGGGCGTTATTCAATCATTTAACATCAACCAAGTCATATCTGGTTGTTGACATGATTTTCATTAACCTTATTTTCAACATAAGTTATTCAGCCCATAAACGAAGGCATGAAATAACCAAACACATGATAACCAATTCACATTAGGTTCATCAAAACATCTAAAAAATTCAACATACTCAAACAGGAGTTTTCAAAATAGTTTTCATGTGCTAACCGAAAACAGGGTTCCACACTAAAACATTAATTCATAGCGGAAGCATAAATAATCATAATCATAAGACCGACCCACTCGTCTTCCCTCGTCACCCAGCACCTGCTTAACTTGCATCCGTGAAGAGCAGGTCGGAGTGAGCACAAAATGGACGTAGTGCTCACTACTATGCACATCTATAAACATGTCAAAATGGTATGGTCGCAACATGAATATAAGATAAATGAGAGAATGGAGCGAGAGTTATATGCCCTTCAGCAAGGGGACCGCTCGACAGAGGAGTACGAGTGCGACTGCAGTTGTAAGAGCGCATTTGCGGTCGTCACCTTGTAGACCCCAAGGAGAAGAAAGCAACCGTCTTTTCAAACGACCTGAGGAGCGACATTCGGATTCCAGTGGCCAACCATGGCTCGAAAAACAAGTTGTAGCTATAAATCAGCATTTTTAAAGGTTAGATAACAGACATTACGGACAAGCGTGATCGTCGTATGCACAGTTATAACGGAGATCGTGCGACGAGCACATTTATAGCAAATGAAGAGAGAGAGAGAGAGAGAGAGAGAGAGAGAGAGAGAGAGAGAGAGAGAGAGAGAGAGAGAGAGAGAGAGAGAGAGAAAGAGAGAGACCGCCTGAGATTCTTGACGAATCAGTGTTGGAAATATTAAAAGAAGAAGAAGTCGATAGACATCAGTAGGTAAGACAATGGACTTTTCATTGTCTGAACTATGTAAGCTTGAGTTAAGTTTTAACTCTAGAGATTGCCTCTTCTAAAATTGGCGAGTTGCCTTCAATCAAGTATAAGAAGCGAGAGTTTCAGTGTATAAGAGTCGTAGGTCCGGGTATGTCCTGAGACTTGAAATAAAAGCTATAAGTCTGGGAAGAACCATGGAGGCTTGAAGCTGAACCATAGTAGACATTCCCGTATGAGATAATCTCTAGTAGTCAAAGAAGAAGAAGATCTAGTTTAACAGAAACAAGAGTAAGGATCTTACGTCAAATCATGATTTGACATGACGACGACTTACTCGTCGTCTAAAAAAGAAGCCATCACCCAAGAAAGATTCCAATAGTATAAGAATGCACAGACGACAAACCATAGCAGCCACCAAGAGATGCAACGAAAGTCGAGTGGGAGATCGCAACAACCATATTTAAAGAAGAAGAACCAACCCCGCGTAGGGGAAAGTTGAAGATAGTTGTGTAAGAATAGTTGTTTAAGAAGACGAAGACTTATAAATTATGCGTACATATTCAGATATGAGTAATTCTAGAAGCCGTGAAGAAAGAAACTTCAGTGACAAAGTCCGGAGAGTTAATAGTTGTTCGCAATCGTGTGAACGTAAGTTTAAAAATATTAATAGGAAGACCACCTGACCGACAAGTAGAATTTAATTTACCAGGAACAAGAATAGGACCAGTGTTAGCAGCGCCAAACCAATGAGACGTCAAAAATCTACGAGAGCTGAAGACCCAAATCTGAATTAGGAATTGTTGGACCAAGAGCGTCACCTTATGGTGCGCCCAATGGTTCGTGGGGAAAAGAAAATGTGCACCCGTTACCGAAAGCTAAGTAGACTCAAGGAGGAGAGTAAGTACTCACCTTTCGAGAGCCAAAAATTGTTGACCCCATGTAGAAAAACTGCAAGTTCCAAGATTTACTTGAAGCTCGGACGTTCTCCACCAGAAGTCGAGGGACCTGATGCCTCAAGATCGGAAAGCACATGAAAGTCGAGATGATGAAATCACCTCTAAGTATTGCTGGTGTATCGACATCACTAGCTTTAGATTAGGCTTTTCAAAAAGAAATTATGAAGAAACAAACAAGTAGTAAGCATAAAGATAGCTTGGGATAGCCACCAAGCGAGCAAAGTAGATTCTCTCACAACGGAAAACAGTATTCCTGTATTGAGCTGAGACAGTGTAAGGAAGGGCAAACGTGGTAAAAAGAAATAGAGAACAGAGAAGCCTTAATAGTAAGACTTTAGTACCCTTGGGTTAAGGTTACCCATTTAAGCAGTACGACACCCGATTTATACTAAGAACCAGCTAGATTCGAGCATAACCGGCGTGCATTAGCGCGTATCTTGAACGCATACCGATGTTCCACACTTTTTTCCCACTCTCGCCCTATCATTCGGGCCGAGCCACCGAGTGCATGCCCGTGCACCGAGTCCGACCGAGCCGCGCCCCTGCGCTCTGCCCAACGCCCGTGCATCCGTTCAACCTACCAGTCAACGCGTCAATTCCCTCAGTCGTGGCCCAAGCATGCCCCTGCGTCAGTGACCGTGGCACCATTCAAAGTCTTACGTCGCAGTACAACAAGGTTACTAATGTAAGAGGTAGAAGCAACCGTATTTGTGATTGCAGACGACTCTGACACCGCAAGTACATCCCACGCAGGTACTGCATACAGGTGTTCCGCACCCGTAGGCCCTGGGTAGTGGGTAAACCGCATGTGGCATACCGCGGGCATTGTGCCGCCTTGTTAAATGTCGAGTCACGATAAGTCAAACCGCAGTTGTTAGTTGTCCTCATCGGTTTTACAGATCAATGGATAATCAGGAAAGATGATCAGAACGCTTAAAAGCTTGCATTCTGAATGACAGATCCGTTCAGAAGAACTTTTGCCACTAAAGTAGTTAGTAGAAGATAATAGACATGACACCGTACGTTTTAGTACGGACACGAGTGTGGACCGCTGGCATACAAGAAAGATATAATGAGAGAATGTTTTTCGGTCAATAGTAGACCGACAGACAAAATGAGTAGAAATCAGTGATCCACACAAAGATTAATACAACTCTGAAGTGACGAAAGTCGTGTACAGACCAGCCACAGAAAGACCCTAAGACCAGTGGGTACAACAAGGTGACCTGAGGATCACAGCCACAAAGAAACTACATCATAGTTACCCCAACCATTTTCAACTTATTTCTGAGATGGTGAGCTAAGCCTAACGTTTGGAGCTTTGCCGTCAAAATTTTTGAGAAATGTTTAGCGATTTCTCCACCCCTCGAGTTTGACGAGTTGTACTCGAGTTTGAACACATGAAAATTTTAAGATGAGTCTCACATTGATCTGAATTGACACGTGAGGTAGTACCTACAGCCACCTTGTAGCTGAGGGTACGCTAGTCATAGGGCCGATGAGTAGGCCTCTCTACGTCCCAGGAGTCTCGCCATAGCTATGGCGATACCGCTAATATAATAGATGTGCTTGGTTTGAGATTTTGGCAAGTCGCCATGGCAAATTAGTACTAGAAAGACCGGTCGACGACCGGAACAGACCTATACAGAATCCAGATAGAAGCCTCAGTTCTTGAACTTGGGTTAACGGTGTATAATAGTCAAAAGTCAGGTAAATTATAGAGGCTTGAAATAAGAGTCACTAGTTCGGATTTATCTGGGGGCTTGAAGCCGGAGATGCCATGAAAAAGCCGAAATCACTAGAAAGATGAATACTAGATTCCAAGCTCGATATCCATATTTTTAGTTCTGGTTAGTACTTTTGTACTTTGTATTTTCAATTTCTAGTGTATAGTCGGGATGGACTTAGGTTATAGTTTTGTCATTTCCGGGGACGGAAATGTTTTAAGTAAGATAGATTGTAAATCCCGATCCAGAATTATATATTTAGCTCGACTTTATTTATCTGAAATAGTAAAATATTAATTATGCCAAGAATTATTTGTATTAATCGTATAATTTATTACATTTCATGTAGCGCCCCGTTCGTTTATTAATAAACTGGATTATTTTATTATTATTATTATTATTGTTATTATTATTATTATTATTACTATTGTTATTATTATGTGACTAATTGCCTAAATGATTTAATGTGCTTAATAAGTATTAAGTATAAATATTATAAATGTGTATTATAAATATATGTATATATTATATTCGGTTAATATTTTAAATCACCGCCACGTTGAACCGAGCCCGAGCCCGAACCGGTTTTTCTTTTGTGCGTGCGTGTGTGTGTGTGTTTTATATTCCAAGACATTAAAAACCCTAGGCTATTAAATCTAATCTCTCTCTTCCCTCATTCGCCGCAACCAAGATGATCTCAACCCTTTTCTCTCGTAAATCTGCTCCATCTCTCTCTGTCTCTCGCGATTTGAAACAGAAAAGAAAAGAGAGAAACTGATCGCTGCTCATCTCGGTGACCCCATCTCTTGCTGTTCCGTCGTAGCCGAACTCCGTTCCCGCTGTTCGTGCATTGTCGTGCGTCTTCCCTTGATGTCCCTCATTGTCGGGACCTGTTCATCACTGCCCGGCCCCCACTGATCACCTGCACAACTCTAGAGCGAGCCGAAACTTAGCCATCGAGCCCTGTCAGTGCATTCATGAAGCCGTTTCAGCCCTCTTTTGATTCTTTCATTTGAACGGTACCTAGGCTCGAACCCGTTTCGTTTGATGTCATGATTTGTGTCATTGTGTTATAATATGCGATAAATTGCTGAACGTATGAATTACGAGCTAATTACGTGCCTTGGATATGTGTTTGTATGAATTATGATAATTTATATGCGTTTTAGATATCAAAATGATTGTCGTCACTTTGGTCGTTATCGAACTGAGTTTCAAGTGGTTTTTTTCGTGGAAATCCTAGATTTATAGGTACTTGGAGTTGTCCTTGATTTATTGGTTTTGGTTTGAGGTCGTTTCGATATGTATATCATGAGTTATGAATTTTCTGAACTGAGCATGTGTTTTCCCGAATGCCGTGATATTTTATATGTGATGTCCTGTGATGTTTTTGTAAGTCGTGTAAAATTTTCAAGTAGAAACTCCATCTATAGCTATTTTAGTCAATTAAATCGGCTTCTGGTCAGAATTTTTTAAAATTCATTAAAAATCATACAGTTGGAGTTTTAAGCTGAAACTTTGAGGAGTATGTTATTTTGTGTTATTCTATGTTGTGTAAAAATTGTAGATAAAAATTTGAAGTTTAGCTATATGAACTATTAACATCGGATTTTGGCGCTGTTTTTGCTTAAATTATTAAAAAATGTTATCAGATAAATTTAGGGCTGAAACTTGGTGAGATTATGTGTTTTTTTGTATGCCTAGCTATGTGGTGAAGTTTCAGGTTGATTGGTTGAGTCTAACTCCGGATTCTGAATTTTGTTTATTTTGGAGTCTTAATGCTCGGTTATCTGTTGTCTAGGTTTGGGTTGGATTTTATTTATGTTGGCATGATTTATGTGTATTACCTGAGGTATATGAGTTGTGTTCAGGTCTAGTAGTCACTCCATTGTACTTAACTCGGTCAAGGAATCCACAAGACGCTTAGTCGATATGATTTCGGTTAAGTATATGTGCTTTGTGTGTTGTCTTGTATTGGATAGTCAGTTGATAGGCTATAATAATTGTTGTAGGTTTCATCGAGATTAACTTATGCCATTATTCCTTCAGTCCTGTGTTTGGCTATATCTCGGTGTCCAGGTGGGTTTACTTATAAAATTTCTATGCCGTATATGTGTTTCGTTTATGTTGAGTCGGTATGATCTATGTATGAATGTGAAATATTTAGAATCGATGTGAGCTGTTACAACCGTCGGTACGGTTGTCCCCGTCGATGTAATACGGTTGCCCTTGTGAGGCAAGTATCCTTAAGTCCTGATATGGTCGTGCCCTTGCGAGGTACGTAAGCCTAAATGGAAGGCCGTGTCCGTAGCGTGGCATGTACTCCCGCCTTCAGGTAATGAATCCCTGTTCTGCGACTAGCGATAGATGTGCACAGGAGTAATGTGATTTGTTGTGATTTGATAGGAGATGGGACATGATTGGAAAAATGGCGTGGTAAAACTTGACTTCTAGAATCTACTTGAGCCGCTCTCATGTCAGCTCATAATGCTCCTCCTTCCTCAAACGCCAGCAGCCATTCCACCCATCTCGGGAATTGGCCTACGACTATGGCATGTTCCCGCTCTGCGGGTGGGTTCAGAGTTCTGCGAGGCAACTTTCTGGATAGCAGCTAACTATTGGACTAACATCGTATAGCCGATTAAGAAATAGCTATAGTATACTCAACGAATTTAACAAATTTTTGAAAACACCTAGTTTGGCTAGAGTTCTGATTTATACTTAACTTTTCTAAGTTCTGGCTAGAGTTCTGTTTTAGTCTAGAGTTTGGACTTAGCTAAACTTTCTAGAATTTTGTCTAGGGTTCTCTCTCTATTTGGAGGATAGATACTAGGCCCCTAAGGTCTCTTGCTATATTCTCATGCACTTGCAGAAATTTAAAACTTAGCTGACGTACCTTGGAGTCGGCGCGGCGTGAGCGTGGCATGGTCATGCTTTTCTAAACTCTTATGTATATTGAACCACTAAGTGGCTCTAATACTGAAGTGAAATAGATTTCACCCGGGCTCCTTCAACACGAACGGCCTCCGCACCTGCAAGAACCCAACGTAGGGGGATCCCGGCGTGGGGCCTCCGATGCCTAAGTCAGTACTCGATCAAGAGAGAGAGAAAGTGTAGTAATGAAATAAATAGAGAATAGAGAGAATGAGATACCTGAGCCCCTTCTATAGAGGGAGTGTACCTTTTTGGGCTCATGTTGGGCTTGGCCCATATTGTTATGCTTTATGTCTTAGTTCGTAGGTGGGCTTATCCTCCAATATGTATTCGTTGTATCCATTAAACCCGGTCTAGTATAATATCCTATATCATCTAGTCCCCCCCACTCTGGTCGAGTAAGCATAACTCGATCCAGGAGTGAAATGCCTCTTCAAACTGTTTTCTTGAACTTGTCACTAAGACCGAGCATCGAAAGTCGAATGACCATTGAATGACCACTGAAATAGCCTCCAAATGAGCATTGAGATTTCGAGATCGAAAAGAGAAAGACCACGAAGGTCAAAAACCACATGATCGGACGCCGGGGTCGAAAACTAAAAGATTTGTCAATAAAGATAATAACCTAATGACCTGTCACTGAGGTCGAACACTAGAAGTCGAACGACAACTGGGGTCGAAAACTGAATGATCTGCTGTTGAGGTCGAACATCGAGTGATCCACCGTTGAGGTCGAAAATAGAGAATCCAGAGACCACTGGGGTCGAAAGCCGAGAATCGAGAGACCGTTGAGGTCGAAAGCCGAGAACCGAGAGACCATTAAGGTCGAAAGCCGAGAACTGAGAGACCGTTGAGGTCGAAAGCCGAGAACCGAGAGACCGTTGAGGTCGAAAGTTGGGAACTGAGAGACCGTTGCGGTCGAAAATCGGAACCGAGACACCGCTGAGGTTGAAAGCCAAGAACCGAGAGACCGTTGAGGTCGAAAGCTGAGAACCGAGAGACCACTGAGGTCGAAAACCAAGTGAATCGAGAGACCGTCGAGGTCGAAAGCCAAAAACCGAGAGACCACTGAGGTCGAAAACCAAGTGAACCGAGAGACCATCGAGGTCAAAAGCCAAGAACCAAGAGACCACTGAGGTCGAAAACCAAGTGAATCGAGAGACCGTCGAGGTCGATAGCCGAGAACCGAGAGACCCCTGAGGTTGGAAGTCGAGAACCGAATTACCGCTAAGGTCGAAAGCCGAGAACGAAGAGACCATTGAGGTCGAAAGCTGATCATCGAGAAACCATTGAGGTCGAAACCCGAAAACTGAGTAATCACCGATTAGGTCAAAAATCGAGAACTGAAGTCAAACACCAAAACTGAAGTCGAAACTGCATTCAAAAACCATATGCCCGATCTTCCAAAGTCTTGAATTTGAAAATTTGAACTTAAATCTTCTACTTTTTCAATCACCTTGTTCGAACTCTTTCCGCTCAATGATAGGCCTTTCCGGTTACCTCATCCTATCGCCCCCCAGTTCAAAATTTAAAATTCAAGCCAGCTGTGTATCCTCTCAAAACCCGAACGTCTTGACTTCGTGAACTGCTCTAAATGCACTCCCTCGACCTGCCACCGAGGTCGAAAAATAAATTTGACAAGACCAAACCAATCAAAAACCATCAACCTACTCTCGAATAACGATGAATACCATCGACATGCCACTGAGATCAAAAAATAAATTTAATACAATCGGAATGAAATAAGAAGCCATTAACCTGTTCGAGCCATCATGAATACTATCGACCTGCCACTAAGGTCGGAAAGATCAAATCCAATAAAATCTGAATCAAGCAAACCATCAACCTGCTCAAGCAACAATGATTATCATCCAATCTAACAAAAATCCTGAATCAAGGAAACCATCAACCTGCTCGAATAATAATGAGTACCATCTTCTCGACCTGCCACTGAGATCGAAAAATAAATTCGACAAACCAGAATCAATAATCAACCACCTACTCGAGCAATAATGAATATACTCGACCCGCTACTGAGGTCGAAAAAAAAGTTCGGCAAACCAGAATCAACAAACAACCTGTTCGAGCAATAATGAATATACTCGACTCGTCACTGAGGTCGAAAAATAGATTCGACACACCAGAATCAACAATCAACAACCAACCTACTCGAGCAATAATGAATATACTCGACCCGCCACTGAGGTCGAAAAATAGATTCGACAAACCATAATCAACAAACAACCTGCTCGAGCTATCCGTAATAGACTGATCAAAATCACAAACACATAAAATTAAAACAACTGGAACCATCAACATGCTCGAGCTATCCATAACAAGCTCTATCGACATGTCTCTGGGATCAAAAGCATCAATATAACATAACGAAGACAAATAAAACCATAAACCTGCTCGAGTTATCCATAGTGGACTTCATCGATCTGCCATTGGGATCAAAAGCACAATACCACAAAACCAAATTTAACAAAACCATTAACCTGCTCGAGATATATGCAATAAGTTTGATCGACCTGCTACTAGGGTTAAAAGCAAAATACCACAAAACCAAATCCAATAAAACCATTAACCTGCTCGAGCTATCCGCAATAAGTTTAATAGACCTGCCACTGGGGTTAAAAAGCAAAATACCATAAAACCAAATCCAATAAAACTATTAACCTTCTCGAGCTATCCGTAATGAGCTTGATCGACCTGCCACTGGGGTTAAAAAGCAAAATACCACAAAACCAAATCAAATAAAACTATTAACCTTCTCGAGCTATCCGTAATGAGCTTGATCGACCTGCCCCTGGGGTTAAAAAACAAAATACCACAAAACCAAATCCAATAGAACCATTAACCTGCTCGAGCTATCCGTAATGAGCTTGATCGACCTGCCACTGGGGTTAAAAAACAAAATACCACAAAATAAAATCTAATAAAACCATTAACCTGCTCGAGCCATCCGTAATGAACTTGATCGACCTGCCACTGGGGTTAGGGACCCATTATAATTATATCAAACCAAATATAACCAAGCAGAAATCATCGACTTGCCTCCGAGGTCTCCAATAGGCTCCATGTCTTCACGACCCAACCCTAGGATCGACCACTCGCCCACCCCTTGAGCGGGGTGTTCCGAAAACAAGTGGATTTGGTTTTGACACTCGCCCATCCCTTGAGCGGGGTGTTCCGAAAACGAGCGACCACTCGCCCACCCCTATCGTGGGATCAGGGATGTTACACAAACGAGGGACTTTTTTCTTGACACTTGTCCACCCCAAGGGATGTTCCGAAAACATGGTGGTCGTCCAGCCCAGAGGCGTAGAC
Source organism: Striga hermonthica (assembly GCA_902706635.1). Lineage (NCBI taxonomy): Eukaryota > Viridiplantae > Streptophyta > Magnoliopsida > Lamiales > Orobanchaceae > Striga > Striga hermonthica. Next base: position 22,860,769 of record CACSLK010000984.1, read on the forward strand.
TTTTGTGACATCCTGCCCACCCCAAGGAATGTATCGAAAGCAAGCGACCTTCCCCCACCCCTTGAGCGGGGTGTTCCAAAAACGAAAGGCTTTGGTCTTGACACTTGCCCACCCCATGGGATGTTCCGAAAACATGGTGGTCGTCCAGCCCGGAGGCGTAGACTTTTGTGACCACCAGCCCACCCCAAGGAATGTACCAAAAGCAAGCGACCTTCGCCCATCCCTTGAGCGGGGTGTTCCAAAAACGAAGGGCTTTTGTCTTGACACTTGCCCACCCCATGGGATGTTCCGAAAACTTGGTGGTCGTCCAACCCGGAGGCGTAGACTTCTGTGACCACCTGCCCACCCCAAGGAATGTACCGAAAGCAAGCCACCTTCGCCCACCCCTTGAGCGGGGTGTTCCAAAAATGAAGGGCTTTGGTCTTGACACTTGCCCACTCCATGGGATGTTCCGAAAACATAGTGGTCGTCCAGCCCGGAGGCATAGACTTTTGTGACCACCTGCCCACCCCAAGAAATGTACCGAAAGCAAGCGACCTTCGCCCACCCCTTGAGCGGGGTGTTCCAATAACGAAGGGCTTTGGTCTTGACACTTGCCCACCCCATGGGATGTTCCGAAAACATGGTGGTCGTCCAGCCCGGATGCGTAGACTTTTGTGACCACCTGCCCACCCCAAGGAATGTACCGAAAGCAAGCGACCTTCGCCCACCCCTTGAGCGGGGTTTTCCAAAAACGAAGGGCTTTTTTCTTCACTCGGATGACCTGCCACTGAGGTCAAAGGGAGAAACACCAAATACAACGAGATAGGGTAGTAATCGATCATTTCCGTTAGTGTCCTTAAATGTATAATCACGTCGAACAAGATAATAATAAAAAATATCAAATGTATTTTTCGACCTCCCTTTCCTGGTTGTGCATGACGACCTGCGTTGCCGCTTACTCCTTGCTTTCCACTCCTTACCATGACCAATATCCAATCCACATGTTCGTTTATTTTCCTCAGCAAGAATTCAAAAAATACCATTAGTCGTACTTTATCCACATCCTTCAATTTGAAATTCCAATAAGCAATAATAAAAAGAGATGAATAAATCAAAGTAATCAAATTGATCCACGCGTTTTTGCTCCACACCCCAATCTACAGACAAGTCTCTCTACCACGATATGAAATCACATAAACCCCGATTAAAAGCAAAGGTGACAAGAATCAAAAGAGATCATTATCAACATTATATCCACATCGCCCATTTTGCAATTCCTCACGCAAGAAAAATAATATATATAATACCAACATTACCATTTCCTCAATTTAAAACATGCTCGAGCAATGACATGCTTAAACGCACCAAAATTATGAACAATCAATTCAAACAAAATTCCACGCTTTCACATGAAAATCCAAATAAAGGGTCCAAGTGTATCAAGATATCAAATTATATAAATATCATCCGTGTCCTCGAGCAACTATCCAAATAATTTCACAATAATATCAAATAATCCTCCGCAAGTGAACCAAATAATATCTTCCACGAATAGATCAAATCAAATAATATCCATGGATAAGTCAATCTCCTCGACCAAATCAAATAGCTATGATCAAATCACATAGTTGTCCACGAATGTACCAAATAATATCTCCTTGAATAAATCAAATATATCCACGATTAAATCATATATTTTCTCCACAAATAAATCATGCAATTCTCCACGAATAATCCAAATAATTTCACGAACAAAATATATAATATCTCCTCGAACAAAACAATGTCTTCTCGAACAAATCAAGTAATTTTGCACGAATGAACCGAATATATCCACAAACGAATCATATATCTCCACGAACGACTCAAATAAATCCATGAGTAAACCATGTAATCCAACACGATCAAAGCAAATAATCCTCAAGTCGAATATCACCAATTTAAATCCTCAAGCTTCCAAATTTTCCAATTTAAAAAATAATTTGTCTCATTTTTGCCAATTTAAAGATCCTCAATTCTCGATTTAAGTAAGCCACGTACCTTCGCCGCAAGAAATACTATGTCACATTTACCTCCTATCCGCGTGGAATTGTCCCGAATTGATCTTGGGCACAAAATGGGGCTATTTTTGCTCAGTGGGTCATGTTTGGTCGAAATGGGCTTGGCTGGAGGGTCTGGACCGCTTCTTTGGTGGGCTAAAAGCGCAATGGGTCGTGCTGACGGGCTGGATTAGAAGCGGGCCGCTTTGTTGGGCCTGGGAGAGGGCTGGATTCACGGGCTCTCGCGGACTTGGAAATGTGAGGCGCGTGGGCTTCGCGGGCCAGACGCAGCCCGCGCGCTGGGGATGCTGGAGTGGAAGGCGTTCTAGCTGGGCCGATTCACTAGGCCACAATACTGGGCTGCGGACGTTGGGACACCTTGTAGCTAGACCGTGAATGCTGGGCTGCGTCCCTGATGCATCTCCTGCGCGGGCTGAACCTTGCTGGGCATAGCATGGGTGCGATGCACCGGAAAATGACGTCGGCGAAAGGTTGTCAGTTCTGACGATTGTGACTGGCCGAGGACGCGCCTCGACAAGTAGAACCCAGTGGTGCCGTCGGATTGAGGTGGTTCGTCAGAAATCGATGGGAAGATGGAGAAGATGACCGGATTTTGACCAATTTTTTGTTAGATTCAAGAACTTTGACCAACAAATTGACGACCTTCCCGAAGAAATTTTTGCTCCAAATTTTAAGGGTCGAACGAGCATGAGGAGAGCTTCATGATGGTGTAAGAATTTTCAGATCTAACAACTTTTGGCAGCAGCGGCAGATGGAGGCGGAGGTGGCGGTTTTCGGTGAAGATTGGTAGCTGGAGATTCGTCTCGTCGAGAGGATTCTGGTGGTACCCTCGGATTTTTTATAGCCCTCCGAGATCGTCGAGAAAATGTATTTGAATGCTTGATTTTGACCGATTATTCCCTAGATCTGGAACCTTTGACCACGAAATTGAAGGTCTTCCCCTATGAATTTTTGCACGAAATTTTAAGGGTAGAATCACCTTGAGGAAATCTATCCAATGATGTAAATGATTTTCTGATTGGACTACGTGTTTCAGTGGCCGACAGCGGAGGTGGCGGCCTGCTGTGGCGGCGGCCAGTAGAGAAGAAGGAGGTTTTCCAATTTTTTCAGTCAGAACTCCACTTGACTTTTTTTACGGGTCCCACAGATAACGCCAATGAAGTGAAATAGATTTCACCCGGGCTCCTTCAACTCGAACGGCCTCCGCACCTGCACCAACGCCGGGGGATCCAGCGTCGGGCCTCCGATGCCTAAGTCAGTACTCGATCAAGCCAGAGAGAAAAATGAATAGAGAAAAGAGAGAATGAGATACCTGAGCCCCCTTTTATAGGGGGAGTGTACCTTTTTGGGCTCAAGTTGGGCTTGGCCCATATTGTTATGCTTTATGTCTTAGTTCGTACGTGGGCTTATCCTCCAATATGTATTCGTTGTATCCATTAAACCCAGTCTAGTATAATATCCTATATCAGATACCAACTGTAACACCCCGCCTTCTAATACTAAAAATAATAAAATCAAAGTAAAATTTTTGCTTTTTATTTTCGAAAAACTCTTAACTTTTATTTCCGAAAATACTCATACTGACTCGCGGGATGATACTAACTTATCTCTTTCTTATCCAGACGTAAATAAATACATGCAACCTAATCAAATCTGTTATACAAAGGTACCACAGAGATAAAAAGCATTACACATGCATAAGTCTTAATATCTCATAATACATAATAAGTCTGATATGCGGAAGTAAAACATACTGAGTGCACGCATAATAATAATGATACATGTTCATATGAATGACATGCAAATGCGTTACAAAAAGTACTGTTCATGACCACGCGCCACTAGTGCTCACGCGCCACACGCCGCTCGTCACCTGAAAAACGTAATGGGGGCGTAAGCAAAACCACTATGCTCCGCAAAGACCAGTACTGAATTAAACAGCATCATTAATAACAATATCATGACTTAAGCATATAAGTACTGAACTTAAACTGATCTCAGCTTAAAGCCGCTCGGCACTAGGTCACTAATTCATGTGCACACCCCAATTGAAACATTAAGGCCCGCTCAGCCTCCAATCCTGGGCAATAAACTATTCTCATACATACCTCGGACATGGTACAGAAATTAAAGACGATGTATAGCCAGTACATGACCCCCACCTGGTAAACTGCTACTAGTAGGCAAGTGCTGAATGACTGGTAGCTGTCGGAGGCTTGACTCTCCTTAAGCTACATAAATATTTGAGCAAAATGTACTAAGTACTAAGCTCAAAATGAAAACTTTCTTCTTATTCTTATCTGATCTTATTAGTTTCGCTCGCTCGATTTTAAAATTATTTAATCTCGATTTAGAGTATTTGAGCTATTCTGGAAAATTTGCTGATTTTGAGGTACTATAGAGTTCTCTGAAATATTTCTAAGTCTGGTCTGCTTCTCTGAATTCTCTGATCTAGCTTATCTAACTAATATGATTTTATTTGAACTAGCTTATACTGATTTGACTTATCTGACTGGGTTCAAAAAATATTGAATCTCGATTCACGCTCAAATCGACATTCCGAACTGATATTCTCAAATCGTCCGGACTATGCGGACTGATACGGCTGAACTGGACCGGCGGCTCAATCTGAGCCGACCGGTTGCTCATCTGAGTGGGTGCAACTCTGTTTAACCGTGGTCCGAGTACATGTGCAGGGACACGGCATCAGCCGACGTACAACTATTCTACTCGGATATAGAGTTCATCCGGACTGTCCGAGAAAAGGCTGAACTAGGGTTCTCTACTCAACAGGCTATCTATCTCGGTTTAAGCCGAAACTCAAACCCTAAGTTCAACGTGATTTCTAGTGATTTTAGCCCAACAACTGCAGCTAAATCTCAACTAAATAAAATCTAGTGTTTTTCATCAAAAGCAGCTAAAGTCCCGAGTTTTTAGTCATACGAAACAGTCTCCAAAAATTATGAAATTTTAAACATATCACATTTAGCATTTATAAAATTTTCATAAAATTTTCATCGCATTTCGAGGCCTTTAGCATTTTTATCAAAAATCGTGCATTTCGACTACATATTTAAAAATCCGGTTAAAAATAGTAAACGGGCACCAAAAATCACGAAACTCAAAGCATAAAATCCCCAATATGCATATAGCCCAAGGTCAAAGCATCTAGTCTAAAGTCTACACTTATTCATTCAACTCGAAATTACTACGATCGGTCAATTCACTCGAACAACCCAATCGCATATCAAACGGACCCTAAAAATTAATCCGATTACATCTAAAGCCTCAAGTCAGCGGGTCGAATTTAATAATATTTATTTCAACATTTTATCACGTTTATAGCAAAATTCTGACAAAATCGCTTCAAGCTCAAACATCCGAATTTATCCAAATTCACTCAAATCAACAACTCAAAACATTTTATATCATCTCAAATCAAATATAAACCATTGGAGCCGGGATTAAGCTATTTTACCTCAAATCGGTTCGAATAGGGTAGATGGGAATAGATCGGGCTAGAGAAATGGTCAATGAAGCAAGACGAGTTCGGATAGGGGCAGCCCAACCCGTTTCTGAAGCAGCTAGGTCGGATCAGGGCTATTCGGGTCGGACTTGGGATGTTGGGCACGGATTCGGTAGGGGCTGGTGCAAGATGGTGCCGATCTGAGCTCGGGTGCACGCTTGAGAGGAGCTGTCGGGCTGTACGGACGTCGGGCTGCCTTGTCTCACTGCTGGACGGGTCGCACTCGTGAAGTGGGTGCAGGGCGTACGGATGAATGCTTCCGACGCATGTAGAGGAGTTAGCGTACGGGCTGTAGTGTAGTGCTCGGTACGGTCGCTCGTGGTTGCGAGCTAGTCTACGGATCTACATTTGGGGACGTGCGAACGGGACTTGGGCTGAGGTAGTACGGGCACTAGTGTAGATGGACGCGTGCTGGTCAGGTCTCGCAGTGATGGTCGCGGGCTCGCGGTGCAACGCTGTGGTCGGGAGCTGCGAACCGGGGCTAGGACGTGGAGTGGCGCGGCTAAGGTGCTCGGGCTCGGGGTCACCGGGAACTCGCCGGAAAGCTGCGGTTTTGGTCGAAAAACAGGAGGTGGTGGCCGAATCTTACATGGATGGTGATGAAGGTAGCTTGTTCTTGATTTTAGAAGATATATCTTGAATTATAGAGGTGTAATGTGTTGATTTTAGCTTTGGATCTTGAATGAAGGTGGGGGATGATGCATAGTGCTTTGGGCTAGGGTATTGAGAGTGGAGGTAATGTGTTGATTGTATATGATTTGAACAGTAAATATCGCACTCAAAATTCAAATTTAACTCAACTTTAACTCAACTCCACTATCTCCAAAATTATCAAAATAATTAAATAATATCAACCAATCATTATTACACATCACATCAACTTTAATTCACTATCCATCCACTCACATAATTTTTACCAACCATCACTTCCAATCATTTTCTCCTACTTTTACATCAAATCAACTTTAATTATTTTAATTTAAATATTATTATAATATATCAACTAACAACTAACCGTACTACTTTTTTTTAAACTTAACTATAGTAAGAAAAAAACTAGATTTTTACTAGTTGAATTCATATCCAATCACCCCCTTAGGGTTTCATACATAGTTTTTAAACTCGGCCCGGAAATCGGCCCGAGCAGTTCTCCGAATCACCGGGTCACCGGTTCAACCGCTGGGTCACCGGCTCAATTGCTGAACCAGATAATTAATATAATTTTTTTATTATATATATAGTGTTTTTGACATGTAAATATACAAAAAATAACTAAAATAAATGTTTTGTATATAAAATTTATACATCAAAGTGTTAAAAAAATTGTATCTCACAATAAATATTTACTATATCAATATATTTACATAGTTTTTATATTTTTATATAAAAATATTAATATATATATATATATATGGACCGGGTCAACCGGGTTGACCCAACCGGGTCAATGACCCGGGTCGACCGGGTCAAGGCTGAGTTGGTCGAGTTTTGGCGGGGTTCATTGTTAACTGGTCCAAATAGCCCACCCGGACCGGTTCCAGCTCCGGTTCGGCCGGGTCCCGGGTCGACCCGTCGGGCCGGTCCAGGTTGAAAAACAATGGTTTTATGATCTTATTGGGCTTGAATTTGGACTCGATATTTAAAATCGGCTTGGGCTTAGGAAAATTATTCGACTCGACTTAGTAATTTAATATGTGCGGTCAAATAAAATATGACGGGCTTGAAGTAATAATTTCAGCTCAGACCAAAAAATAATATTGGGCTCGGAATTAAATAAATGGGCTCGCTCAGGAATTAAATAAATTCTAGACTTTTCTACTACTTGATAAAAATAATTTATCGAGGCTTAGTTAGGATTTTTATCTCGTTTCCGAAATAATAATTCAAACGTTCTCTCCATTGCTTAGACTTGAAATTTAATAAATAATGCGATTAATATTAATAATTCTCAGCATAATTAATATTTTACTATTTTTGATAAATAAAGTCGAGCTAAATATATAATTCTGGGATGGGGCTTACAATGTGGGCAACGATCTCCCTACTGTTGTGTTCGGATCTCCTTCTCTCGTGCTCACTCGTAACTCGCGACCATCTCTCTCCTTTATGATTGTAGCATGAGTTTTTTTTTTCTTTTTTTTTCTTTGTTTTTTTTTATCTAGCAAGAGAATGAGACTTCCCATATTTTGTACTTATAGGCTACAACACAGACCATAAGGAGGTTAGGATTAGGTCTCCTAATAGGAAGAGAAATTCTTGAGTTATGGTTCATCCTATCACTAATCCTATTAATAAGAAGCCATACACCAATGAATTATTAGTGCACTATCTTTTTGAAACCCAAATTACTTGGGCTCGACTATTTTTAATTTGTCTCGCAGTGTTTAAGGCATCGTAAGTTTATTAATTAATTTAATTACTGAAAATTAAATTGAAGATAGTAAATTATTTTTTTGAAACCCAATTAACTTCTTCATTTTTGAAAACTAGCACTACTCAACCTTTTTATTATGCACAGTGGTCTACAAAGTGCTTTCAAAAATCCTTGCTAAAAGGCTTAAATCCTGTCTGGATAGCTGTATCAACCATTCCCAATCAGCCTGTCTTAAAGGAAAAAAACTCTTGGACAATGTAATTGTAGCTCAAGAAGCATTTCACTTTCTTAACAGACACTGTTCAGGTAAAAATTGGTTTATGGCTATTAAACTGGATCTGATGAAAGCAATTGATAGAGTTGAGTGGCTTAGTCTGCAACAAATCATGATACAAGTGGGGTTAAATAGGGAGTTTGTGAAACTTTTTTTTGTCTGCATTTCCACATCTATTCTTTTTTCAAAGTTAATGGTACAGTCTGTTAGGGTACATCAAACCATCAAGGGGGCTCAGGCAGGGTGACCCTTTGTCACCATATTTATTCATTATCATTGTTGAGATGCTCTCTGCCCTTATTCAGAATGTTGTTAATTCTGGTCAGCTGCATGGTCTGAAAATATAAAGGAATGGTCCTCTTCTGTCCCATCTTCTCTTTGCAGATGATTCATTACTATTTTGTAAAGCAGGAGCAGATCAGGGTGAGACTATCCTTAACTTGTTGGCTAGATACAGATTATTTACATGTCAGACTGTCAATTTGCAGAAATCTGTCACTTTCTTTAGTAGGAACACTTCTCTTCATATCCAGCAGAGTATTTGTTCAACCCTTCAAGGAATTCAGTCCCACAGATCAACTAGATACCTTGGGCTGCCCCTTGGAATTGGCAGGTCAAAGAAGGAGGTGGTGGATTATTTGTCGGAGTCTGTTCAGAAGAAGCTGCAAAGTTGGAAATCCAAGCTGTTATCACCAGCAGGCAAGGAGATACTGTTAAAGGAAGTACTGCAAGCTTTCCCAGTCTTCACAATTTCATGCTTCAGGCTGCCAATGTCCATTTGTAAGGAAATATCAAGAACCTGTGCTCATTTTTTTGTGGAAATCAAATGAAGATAAAGCCTCAGGCATACACTGGAAAAGCTGGAATAAGACGACTCTCCTCAAGCAAAATGGTGGCATTGAATTTCAAGATGTTCACCTATTCAATCAAGCATTAATTTGCAAATAGCTGTGGAGAATTTCAACTCAACCAGAACTGCTTGTGAGTCAAGTTATGAAAGAGAGGTATTTCCCTAACTCATCCATATTCCAAGCTTCAAAGTCACCCAAAGGCTCATGGCTCTGGAACTGTTGTCTTGACATTCTTTCGATCCTAACTAAGTGGCTGAGAACTGAAATCAGAAGTGGAGCACAGAAAAAAAAATTGAAGATTGTAATTGGGCCCCATCTTTGAACAAGACAAAACTTGAGTTGTTAGAGATTGCTAGAGGCCAGCTCATTTATGTTAAAGACTTGTTGATGGAAGATGGTTCTGGTTGGAATCATTGGCTTGTGCAGCAGGTGTTCTTACAGGAAGACAATAAGACAATTTTGGCCATCAACACTTTGAAACCTGGAGAAGTTGATAGGAATTCTGGGGTTTGGATAGTAAAGAGAAATTTTATGTCTCTTGTACATACAACTTTCTTGCTAGGCAGAAAGCCTTCATTCTTTATCAGTCTGAAATCAGCTCATCTTCAAAGAGAATGCATAACACCCTCCAAAGAAGTTGGTCATTGAAGATCCCTGGGAAAATCAAATTATTTATCTGGAAATGTCTTCATGGCTCCCTTCCTGTCTTGGCCAATCTGCAGAGGAAAGGCCTTGATCTCGATATATGTTGTAGATGTTGTGGAGAGGAACAAGAAACAGTTGAGCATCTGCTTCTGAACTGCCAAAGAGCCAAAGCTATGTGGAAACTTGCTCCTGTTTCTTGGGATGGTATTCTCCATCTAACTTGTTCTTTCAAATCCTGGTGGCACCAAATCTGCTCAATCCCAAAGTCTAACACAACCACTTTCAGGATTCAACTGACCACTTATTTGTTATGGTGGTTGTGGAAGACCCGCAACACTTGGATATTTCAAAAGTCCCTCCCCCCGGTGCACATGGTTATCAGAACAACTTTAGCAGAATAGCATGAATTTTCTTCTATTTGTTAATATAGTATGTATCTTTTTTTTTCTTTTCTCTTTGTCTTTGATTATAGAAGCGCATTCTAGGCCTTATGGTAGTGGATTAGGCTTCTATAGTTGGTATGTAGCTATTGTTGTAGTTGATCTAGGCCATCTGGTTGATGAGCCTCTCAGTTTTAGTTTTTGATTTATTGGGAGTTTCCCCGGTTGTATCAGATGTTGTTCTCATTCGAGTAATATAATGTCTTCATCGTTTCAACAAA
>CACSLK010000984.1:22880838-22899955 GCA_902706635.1 Striga hermonthica
AAAGTTACTAGATTTTAAATGATGCTTATTCGTTATCTCGTTATACTTATGTACGGAATAAGTATTTATAAGATAAATACTTATAAAATTTTAAATTCTGCTGTAAACTCTAATCCGTACAGTATATCGAACCCAACAAGCTGGACTTACCTTTTTGTGCTGCTGCTCTCTCATGAGGTTGACTCCTCGTCTGGACTCTTCTTGGACCACGGTCTGACCTTTTGTATTATTTATTGTCGTTGTTTCTTTATTATTTTCTCTTGTTTGTTTTCTGTTATGTAGCTTATTGTATCTTGGATTTTGGACATTGGACTTGTAGACTTGTGACTATTCAACCCATTTAGGGTCGTTGTTATACAAGTTGGGGGGTCCAGCCTCAACCTCCCACCCTTATGGGGTGTGTTTTGTTAAAAATAAAAAATAAATATTAAAGAATGGGCGACGAACTCATCAAAAACTTCATCCCTCCCTTATATATATATTGTGTATGTATGTGTGTGTGTGTGCGTGTGGTGCTTCCTAATTTTAGATGTCAACTTTTATGTTTTATTTTTGTGAGAATCAATTCATGATGAAAGTTTTGTAGAAGAATGGGGGAAGGTTTTGTAGATGAATGTTTGGATAAGGCCTTTGTATCATTGGGGTGGCACACTTATTTTACTAATTTATATGTCACCAGCTACTTCAAGAGTGCCTCTGACCACTGCCAGTTAATCTTGAAGACTTTAGAGCCACAAGTCATAGTTAGGGCGGGGTTTTACTTTGATAAAAGATGGCTCTAGAAGAATGGGGTTGATGAAGTGGTGGTAAGGCCTAAGCTATTCCACAGCAAGGCAAACCAATGTTCTAGGTGAAGGAGAAGATTAAGAAGGCTAGAGAAGCAATCATACAGTGGAGTAAATACTTCAAGGCAGAGAACTACTCAAGGATTGAAAAGTTGTCACTGCAATTAGAGGAATTGAGGAAGGAAGAAGGATATAGGAATTGGGAAGCTTGGGACAGAATTCAAAGGGAGCTAGATAATGCTAACATGTCTGAAGAACATTTTTGGCAACAAAAAGCTATGGACCTGTGGTTCAGAGAAGGGGATAAAAACACAAAATTTTTCCATGCCTACATAGCTCAAAGAAGAAAGATGAATTCTATTGAGAGGTTGCTAGTTGAAGACAGGGGATAGGTGGAGGACCAGAAGGGCATAGAGCAAACCATCATGAACTACTATGATAGACTATACACATCAGGAGGATCAAGGAATCGACATTTGTTGCATCCCTTGATCAATAGCAATGTGTCAGCGAAGATGAACAGCCTTTTAGTAGCACCAATGGAAGAGAATGAGATTAAGAAGGCACTGTTCAGCATTAACCCAGAGAAAGCCCCAGTTGAGGATGGCATGACTTGCCTCTTCTATCAGCATTTTTGGCCCATTATCTAACTGGATTTGTGTAAGGCAGTGAATAGCTTCTTTGAATCAGGCCAATTACTGAGGTATTGAAACAAAATCTAATTACTCTTATTCCCAAATGTCATAATCCTATTGTTGTGAATCAGTTTAGACCTATTAGTTTGTGTGTTGTGTTTTACAAGGTCATTTCTAAGATTATGGCCATGAGATTGAGATTATGTTTGCTTGTGTGTATATCTGAGAACCAATCTACTTTCCTTCCTGGAAGAAACTTAATTGATAATGTGATCATTGACCATGAGGTCTTTCACTTTATTAATAGACACAGGAATGTCAAAAATATGTTTATGGCTCTGAAATTGGACATGGTTAAAGAACATGACAATGTAAAATGGAAGTCTATCCAGTTAATAATGATTAAAATAGGTTTAAACCCCCAGTTTGTTAAATGGGCCATGGCTTGTATTCAATTTCCTTCTTATTCCTTTAAAGTAAATGGCAGGTGCATGCTACTAGAGGAATCAGACAATGGGACCCTCTATCCCCTTATCTATTTTTTATCATTTCTGAATTACTTGACTGCCAAAATCAATTGTGAAGTTGAGATAGGGTATTTCAAAGGTCTTAGAATAGCCAAGGATGGGCCATTACTGCCACCTCATGTTTGCAGATGACACATTACTGTTTTGCAGGGCAGATGAAAGGCAAGTGGGAACTATTATGAGAATTCTGAATGAACATAAACAGTTCACAGGGCAACATGTTAATTTAGCAAAGTTTGCTATTTTCTTTAGCAAAAATACACATGTGGATATCCAACTTAAAGTGTGCAGTTTACTTGAAGGTGTCCAAGTTCACAATTCAACAAGGTACCTTGGACTCTCTATGGGCATTGAGAAATCCAAAAGGGAGGCATTTGCATATATACTCTCAACTGTAAAGAACAAAATTCACAATTGGAGAATCAAGTGGTTAACTACTACTGGAGAAGAGGCCCTAATTAAAACAATAATAATGCTTTACATGTATATGCCATGTCTTGTTTTGTTTTGCCAAGTGGCCTTGTGATGAGATATAAAAAATATATTGTAATTTCTGGTGGGGCAATCAATCTGAAGGACAAAGAAGGATTCCATGGGTGGCTTGGCACAAACTTACTCCGAAAAAGGAGCATGGTGGCTTAGGGTTCCAGGATGTCAAGATCTTTAATGAATCTCTTATTGCAAAATAGTTATGGATGCTACTTGATGATCCAGATTCTTTAGCATGTAGAGTACTGAAGACAAAGTATTTTCCAAACAGTACCCTGTTTGAGGCCGCAAAGAAACCAAACTCATCATGGTTGTGGAATAGTTGGCTATGAGTCCTGAAGAAGTGCAACAGATGGATGCAAATTGAAATCAGAAATGGCCAGGCTACTAAAATCTGGGATGAGCACTGGATTCCAGACTTACTAGGTAGATAGGTTGAACTCTTACCATGAATTGATAAGAACATCAAGAGAGTCTGTGATTTGATGAATGAGGAGGGGACATACTGGGATGAGGCCAAAGTGAGAAGAACTTTCCCACCAGCAATATATGAGAAAGTGCAGAGCATCAAAACTATCAACCCCCACCATGAAGACAGGTGGATCTGGACTCTACATAAGAAATATATTTTCTTTGTACATTCCTTATATTCTAAACTACTAACAGAGAGATATCTTTGTGTAAAGCAGGCTCAAGGGAGTTCAGACTACATCAAAGATGTTAAAGTGAGAAAGAGAAGATGGAGCATGAAAGTTATGTGGAAGGTAAAACACTTTATTTGGAAATGTTGTACAAGGTCATTGCCAGTTAGTATAAACTTGAGGTCAAGGGGGATGGAAGTCTATCCCATGTGTAGCATCTGCGGGGAGGACAGAGAAACAATTGAGAATGTGCTATTCCATTGTGAGCAAGCCAAATGGTATGGAAACTAGCACCAGTGAGATGGGAAGGACCCAAACAACATGAATCTTTCAAAAATTGGTGGTGGTAGATAAACCAACTTCACAAGAGTGACATCTTCGAGGTTAGAATCCAACTGTCGACATATATTTTTTTGTGGCTTTGGAAGTCACGCAACCTTTGGATGTTTGAGAAGATCAGAAGACCTGCACAGTCTATTGTCCTAGCATCTACATTTGACAAGAATGGATATAGATATAATGGAGGTGGTCAGGTCCCAAGAAGCAGAAGCTGAGACATCAACTAACAGGCTAGGGTCTTTGATCAGTGGGTTGTGTGTTGATGTTTTGTGATTGTTGAATGTGCTGTTGGGGCAAAGGCTCGGTTTGTGTTATTCCCTTTACTCCTAATTAATAGTAGTTGTTGTGTTTAGTGTTGTTGTATAGGTTCTAGGCCACCTGTGAGTGGTTCTCCCATGTTTCGGCTTGTATGTGAGACTATGTTGTACTTTTATTTGGTTTTAATCTAAGAGCTTTCTATCGTTCGGAAAAAAAAATCGTGATATTTTGAAATTGTTCATATAAATTAAGATCAAAAGGGAGAATCAGGGCCCACAAATTTAAACTTTAAGTTTGGAAAATCAGATTTCAAATTAGTTGCTAAAGCAAAGCACAACTTCATTAGTTTGTCCACAATAGACAGAAGTTAATTTACATACAGATTTAGACTATATTTGGTAAAACTAGTTGATAAGCTAGCTGATAGCTGATAAGCTAACTTATAGCTTATGAGTAATTTTCGAGCTTATAGCTTATAGCTTATGACTTATAGCTGAAAAGCTAGCTTATATGATAAAAGTGTTTGGTAAAATTAGCTGATAAGCTAGCTGAAATAAAAAATTTCAACTAGCTTATTTGGAAAGCTACCTAAAGAAGCTTATCAAATAAGCTCGAGCAATCAACACAAATTCTCTCTCTCCAAACCTCCCCCAAAATCCCCATATCGTAACCCTCGGCTGTCGCTGAAATTGATGTGCCTCCCTTCCGGCGACCCCATCTTAGTGTGATTCCGACGAGCATCGCGCTTACCCTAGGTCTGTTGGCGCAGTCATGGTGGCCTGTTCGCCTCTCTCTCTTTACCCGAAATGGTTCTGTTCCTGTTACTGAGCGCCATGGACGGAGAGCTGGAGGTGGGGGTCGCTTGGCGTGGCGTCCGACGGTCGCTGCGGGCGTTCAAGGATGTCTGTGGCGGTCCGACCTTGGTCTTCTCCTTTTTCGGCCTCCCCTGGTTGTTGGGTTGGTTGGGACCTCTGGCGGTGCTCGTGTGCAGGCCTGGAGTATGTGTGGAGGGGTTGTGGTTTTGGATTGGCCGGGGTGGGTTTGCGATTCCCGGAGGAAGCTTCAGATCTAGGGCCCGTTTGGGCTCTAGTGTAGGGGCCTCTTCCCGGTTGGTTGCGTGTGGATGTTTTCCGGGTTGTGCGAAAGGTGGGGGTGTAGCCCGGCAGGGAGGGCGTCGTTATTTTTAGGCTTTGTTGTGTTTCTTTTTCCTTTTTGTGGGTTGTTTTTAGTGTGTTTTTGTGTGTTGTCGGTTTGTGTTGTGTTTTTTGTGTTGTAGGTTGGGCTTGTATCTCCCGTTTGGGAGTTTCTTTCTCTACTTGTGGGAGTGTAGTGTGGTTTTTTTTATTTTCTTGTGGGTGCGTCTCTGTGGTATGTAGGCTCCTTTTGGGATGTCCTCTCATTTGGTTCGGTCTATTGGCTGTTGGTTTCGGCTGCTATTAGCCGGACTCGTTCGTTGTAAATACGTGTTTTTATCTATAATATTCTATCGTTTGGAAAAAAAAAAGCTCGAGCTTTTTAAAAAAGCTCGTCCTACCAAACAAGGCTTATTTAACATGGAGCTTATATGCTAACCAAATAAGCTATAAGCTAGCTTATTTGTCCACCAAACATAGTCTTAGTTTACTTGAGTGTATTTGGTAAAAACCATAAATTAACTTATATCTTATTTGGTTAGCATATAAATTTATGTAATCAGATAAACTTTATTTGATGGGACGAGTTTTTTTAAAAAAACTCGAACTTATCTTATAAGCTTCCTTGGGTAGCTTTTCAAATAAGTTCGTAGATATTTTAATTCCAATTAACTTATCAGTTTGTTTTACCAAACACTCTTATTATATGAGCTAGTTTTTCAGCCATAAGTCATAATCTATCAACAATAAGATTGAAATTCAGTTTAATAGTGAAATAGACTTCAACTGGGCTCCTTCAACTCGAACGGCCTCCGTACCTGCAGAACCCAACGCCGGGATAGGTCCCGGTGTCGGGCCTCCGATGGAGTTTATTGTGGATAACTCGAGCAGATTGATGGTTTCATTTGGTTTGGTATTGTTGTATTTTTTATTTTTATCCCAGTGGCCGATCGATGGAGTTTATTCTGGATAGCTCGAGCAGGTTCATGGTTTTATTTTATTTGGTTTGGTTCTGTTGTATTTGTGGTTTTGATCCCAATGGCAGGTCGACGGAGTTTATTCTGGATAGCTCGAGCAGGTTCATGGTTTTATTTGGTTTGGTTTGGGTTTGTTGTATTTGTGTTCTTGATCTCAGTGGCAGGTCGATCAAGCTCATTACGGATAGCTTGGACATGTTAATGGTTTTGCTTGGTTTAGTTTTGTTGTATTTGTTTTTTTTTTTTATCCCAGTAGCTGGTCAATGGAGCTTATTATGGATAGCTCGAGCAGGTCGATGATACTTATTTGATTTTGGGTTTGTCGAATTTATTTTTTGACTTCACTGGCAGGTAGAGGAGGCTCATTTCAAGAAAACTCAGGGAGTTTATTTGTAGACCTCAATGACAGATCGATGATCTTTATCTGATTTTGGGTTTGTCAAATTTATTCTTCGACTTCAGTGGCAGGTAGAGGTGGCTCATTTCGAGAAAACTCAGAGAGTTTATTTGCAGACCTCGATGACAGCTCGATGATCTTTTATCTGATTTCGGGTTTGTCCAATTTATTTTTCGACTTCAGTGGCATATAGAGGAGGCTCATTTCGAGCAAACTCAGGGAGTTTATTTGTAGACCTCGGTGACATGTCGATGATCTATATCTGATTTTGGGTTTGTCGAATTTATTTTTTGACCTCAGTAGAAAGTCGAGGGAGTTCACTTGGGGCAGCACAGAGTCAAGTTATTCAAGTCGATCATCTTTATTTGATTTTGATTTTGTCGACTTTGGTCTTTAGAAATGATGGTGCGTCAGGACATCTGGTTTCCGAGAGGATAGATAACATGGTTGAATTTTAAATATTGAACTGAGGGGCGATAGGACGAGGTGGGCTAAGAGAGCTAGAACATGGTGATCGAAACACAACAGACTTAAGTTCAAATTTTCAAATTCAAGACTTCGGGGAGTGGTCATTCAATTATCGATTTTCAGATTCATCGTCATCGGCGGTTACTTGGTTTTCGACCTCAGTGGTCTCTCAATTCTCGACTTTCGACTTCATCAGCGATTACTTGGTTTTCGACCTTAGTGGTCTCTCGATTTTTGGTTTTCGTTCTCATCAGCGGTTACTTGCTTTTCGACCTCATTGGTCTATCAGTTTTCGGTTTTTGTTCTCATCAGCGATTACTTGGTTTTTAATCTCAGTGGTCTCTTGGTTTTTGGTTTTTGTTCTCATCAGTGGTTACTTGCTTTTCGACCCCAGTGGTCTCTCGATTTTCAGTTTCGTCCTCATCAGTGGTTACTTGGTTTTCGACCTCAGTGGTCTCTCGGTTTTTAGTTTTCGTCCTCATCAGCGATTACTTAGTTTTCGATTTTCGTTCTCATCAGCAATTACTTGGTTTTCGACCTTAGTGGTCTCTCAGTTTTCGGTTTGTCGTCCTCATCAGCGATTACTTGGTTTTCGACCTCTGTGGTCTCTAGGTTTTCAGTCTTCGTCCTCGTCAGCGGTTACTTGGTTTTCGACCTCAGTGGTCTCTCTATTCCCAGTTTTCGACCTCATTGGTTTCTCGATTCATCCTCATCGGCGGTTACTTGCTTTTCGACCTCAGTGGTCTCCCGTTTTCGGTTTTCGACCTCATTGCGGTCTCCCGGTGCTCATTGGGAAGCTTGATGACTATTTGGTGATCGATGACTTACTTAAATTATAAATTCAGTGCCAGATTGACGGAAACGAGCCGAAGAGACATTTCACTCTTGGATCGAGTAATGCTTACTCGACCAGAGTGAGGGGGACTGGATGATATAGGATATTATACTAGACCGACTTTATTGGATTAGAAGAAATATATTGGAGAATATGTCCACAAATGGGCTAAGACATAAAGCATAATGACATGGGTCAAGCCCAACTTGGGCTCAAAAGGTACACTTCCCCTATAAAAGGGCGCTAAGGTATCTCATTCATTCATTCTCTATTTATCCATTACTACACTCTCTCTCTGGATCGAGTACTTATTAGGCATCGGTGGCCCGACGCCGGGACCTCTCCCGGTGTTGGGTTCTGCAGGTACGGATGTCGTTCGAGTTGAAGGAGCCCGGGTGAAGTCTATTTCACTATTACTCTTAGACCAAGTTTACCAAGCTTATGAATGTGTTTGGTAAGTAGGATAAACTAGTTTATAACTTATTTGGTCAGCTTATAATTTTTTCTATTCAAATACGTTTAGTTTGGTAAAACGAACTTTTTTTAAAGGATCGAGCTTATTTCATAAGCTCTATCTTGAGTAGCTTTTCAAATAAGTCCATTGGAATTTTCATTCCATCTTGTTCATCGATTAATTAAACCAACACTTTATCATATCACATACTTTTTCAACTATAAAACATAAGTTATAAGTTTGTAATTCAAAATTCACTGTACTGATAAGGTGGATATGGTGTTCATTAAGATGGATATGATGTTCAAATATCGACAAATTCGATCCTACCCCATGGGGTTTTAGCCACACAATCACACACAATTACACACACCCATGTGGATGTGTGTGAAACATGTGACTAAAAATCCCATGGGGCACATGGATAGGATCGAATTTTCCTCAAATACCATACAAATTGACATGTAATTGATTGATAGATACATCTTGATGAATTCTATACCAAACTCTCCACTACCTACTTTTAAAAGAAGATAAATGGTATGAAGTATCTCCGAAGTGCTGCACAAAATCCAGTATCTGATCACCCGCCGGCCAATATAGGCAAAGCAACTTTACAATAAAACCATAGTAAATAAAAATACTCTCCAAAAAAGTAAGTTGTCATTATTAAATAATTATGAAAATTAGAAATAGAGGACATCCAGTACGAAATTGCAAAAATACCCCCCTACATCATCATATTCGCAGTCAGCGACTTTTCAAATGTTAGTTGAAAAAAAAAAAACTAAAATAAATATTCTCTCCCATTTTTTCTCTCTCCTCTCTCAAAACTGCTTAAAAGACATCCAAACCCAAAATGCCATTCCCACTCCTAACCTTACTTTATTAACTTACCCTTCCTTAAAGCTCTTTGACCAAATTTTCTATTTTTTTCTCTCAACTTCACACATGACTGCCCGTTCACGCCACCTGGCCGGCGTAGCCTCGCCTTCGCCGACGGCCTCACCGCCGCCGCCTGGGTTGAAGAAGGCGCCGGCCGCCGTTGAGACCCTCAACTCCGACTTCGTGGTGATCCTGGCGGCCTTCCTCTGCGCCCTCATCTGCGTCCTCGGCCTCGTCGTCGTCTCCCGCTGCACCTGGATCCGCCGAATTTGCGGCGGCCGGTCGCCGGAGCCGGCGGTTCCGGTGGCCGCCAACAAGGGCCTGAAGAAGAAGGTCCTGAAGTCCCTTCCGACGATGACCCTGGGGGAACGCGAGCTCGCGGACCGGCCGGCGAAGCTCGCCGACTGCGCCATCTGTCTAGCGGAATTCGCCGCCGGCGAGGAGATCCGGGTGCTGCCCCAGTGCGGCCACGCGTTCCACGTGGCGTGCATCGACACGTGGCTGGGTTCCCACTCGTCGTGCCCCTCCTGCCGCGCGATTCTGGTGGTGGCGCGGTGCAAGAAGTGCGGGAACGTGCCGGCGTCCGATTCCCCCGCTGCCGGAGATCGGCCGGAGGAGAGTGAGAGCCGTGTGGATAGCTTTCTGCCTTGAATTTCGCTTTTATTTGTGTTGTGTGCGTGATTTAGGAATTAGGTCAGGACTTGTAAGAATTACGAACACACATTACATTACAATTACTACATCACGAGCTCCTCGGATTTCTATTTTAAGTGAATTTTTGTTTTGGATTTGTAATTACATTTTGCAACCCAAACTTGCAAGATTTAATTTGCTGAATTTTTGGTAGGTTTGTTTTTGGGGCAAGACCTTGTTTGAGTTAATTTGAGATTATAAAAGTATATAGTATATATTAGACTCCAATAGTGGATAAACAGGAGAGGCCTTTTATGGTATTTTATTCTTAATACATGTACATAATACTTGAGTTTTGGATTTATAATATGAAACAATTTTGTGATACATCAAAAGATGAAGTACTGCTGCTATGGTGACCTTGAGATGGGCACTAGCTAGGTTGAAATTTAATTCAAACTTAAAGATAATCGGCCTGATCAACTTCAGAAGTCGGAACATACAAGAAAATGTGACCGATTGTTATACTCTCAATCGCGAACAGAATTGCACGTGATTTTCCAACTTTATGCAAGATTCCAGGCGCATTCTTCATTTAAAATTGAGTTGCCACAGTAAAACCTGCTAGTGCTACAGTGATTTCTGCACTCCAATGGGGAAAAACAAGAAGAAGACGGTCTTTAGGAAGCTGACGGAGGGGGACTGCTCTCGTCAAATGCATGATGAGCTGCACAGGAAGCTTTCAATGAGCTGCAGTCAGCCGAAGCCGAACATGAGCTTCCCTCTCCAAATGGTAAGAGGAGCGCCTTGAATAATAATTTTGAAGGCTCGTGAATTAAGTGATGACGGGTTATAGACAAATTTAGCTGCTGGTGATGAGATTTTAGTTGTTTAAATGATAGGGAGGAAACTTGAAAAATGACATTGAAGGAGAAGCCCACAACACAGACTAACAAAGGTGACCGCAAGGTGCTCGATGAAATGCCCCAAAGTAACTTCGGTACGCACAATAGGCCTTTTACAGCCCTCTTTGCCCATAAACCCATGGCTTCTCTCAGCCTCAAATTGGACTACATTCTATCAGAAAGATGGAGGAACTTTCCTCGATGAAAATGATATCATGGATGTCAACCGAACTTGGGGCTTTTGCCTTGTTGAGTATTTTACTTATGTTTTTCTTTGTATTGGTTTGAATCTTGAGTGAGCAACAGACATGATTGTTCCTTAAGACTATTCACATGCAAGTGAGGAGTCGAGCATGTGGGTGCTCACTGCGCTTTTATTTGTCTATTATCGGTCTTTGAATTTCAATTTTGATCAATAAATTTAATTATCGATAAAGAAATGTTATTAAAGTCGACGAAAGTACAACATAATTTATTTAACACACAATTTAATTATATTTTTCCTACAAAACTTTTGGTTGACCATAAGTAAACCATATTATTTGCAATTTTATAGTAAATGGGCCATAAAACTAAGCCACCTTTGTTGAATTTATAATGAGAACTCAACCTTTGGATTAGTAACATATCAAATCATGCATAAAATATATAGTGGCCGGAGTGAGAATATTCCAAATTGAAGAAACTAATTGGACAAAATTAAGTCGGGACCCATAATTTGTTTGAGTTGTTACATTGTGATTCTTTGTTTATATAATACATCCTTGGACTTGTATCCATCTTTAACCATGTGCCCTCATCAATTATTACTCTGAGATGTCTCCTTCTCGAATAAAAAGGGACTACTTTATATCACCTATATTGCCTAACTCATATTAAAAAATTGGATTGAAAAATTATGTTTCCTTCCGAATTAATTGCTCGATATTGTTAGGTTACTAGCAAACATATTGGAATATATAAAAGCCAATTTGAAATGATATAGGAGCTAATTAAAAAAGTGATATTAATTTTTATTAAAAAAAAGGATGAAATAGAAAAGTATTTTATTTAATTGTTAAATATTATTTAAAAATATATATTATTATTAATATTTAAACTGACACTATTCACTTATACAATTTATCAGGATTATATTATAATTATATTATTTCTAACTCAGTATCATACTATTAATTTTTTATGAATAATTTTTGTAATGGATATTTGACTTCATTATTTCTCAATTAGTGTTAACAGATAATTCAATTTTTATAATAAAGATAAATTAATTTATTTAAGTTATTTTATATATGCACACATTTATCAACTCGAAGAACGTAATTTAATATATCATATATGAAAACTCATAACAAATACAAAATTTATTAACTTCTAAAATATAATAATAATTTAAACTAGTAAAATCTATTTACTATATAATTAGGCAACTCACTTTATATTTTTGGAAAGTAAGTTGTGGGCCCTACAATACTCTTTCTATGTTGGGAAAGTGTATAAATTGCATGTTTTTTTTTTTTTTTGCCAGAACGATAGAATTTGTATTAATAACGAAAGAGTACAGGATACAAAACTACAAACACGAGAACAACAAACTGAGAGATGCTACATAAAGCACCTAGAACCTCAACAAAGAAAACCAAACTAAAAATAAGGATACAATAAACATGCTTCTCTCCACTGTCAAAGGCCTAGCTAGAAACAAGCTCACCAAGAAAGGAGAAAAAAACAAAAAAGAAAGCAAAACAAATAAAAACTAAGCAGCCAACTAACTAAACCAATCCCACAGCACTGGTTGCCTCCAACCAATCCTTCTGAGCAGCAGAGATGACAATGTGCTCAGGCATAAGGGTTCTTTCAAAGACCCAAAGATTTCGAGACTTCCACAACCACCATAGCAGGTAGGTGGATAACTGGATCCTGTCTTGAATCACTTCATTCTGCTTAATTGAACTGATCTGCTGCCACCAAGCTTTAAAAGAATATAAGCAATGTTGCAGTCCATCCCAGTTTACAGGTGCTTTTTCCCAGATCCTTTTGGCTCTTGCACAGGAGAATAAAATATGTTCTGAAGTTTCAGGATGATCACCACAAATAGAGCAGATAGCACAAATATCAATCCCTCTCCTCCTCAAGTTAGTTGCAGTAGGCAAAGTGTCTGAAATACATTTCCAGAGGAAATGTTTGAGTTTTCCTTGTAGCTTCATTTTCCAACATCTCTGAAACATTTGGTGAGGAGGAGCCAAGCTAGAGCTGGCTTCTGGAATATCAAGGAGAAGGATCTTCTGAGCTACCAAAAATTAATAAGTGCTAGAAACTGTGAAATTACCTTTTGGATCAGGCCCCCACAATAATCTATCAGGTCTTCCTGGATTTAGGGACTTAATCTTCAGAATTGCAGCACTATCATCCTGATCAAATACTTGTTGAACAAGCCAGCTGTTCCATTGAAGGCCATTATTCTGCAAGAGGTCCTTAACCCATACTAAGTGCCCTTGGGCAATATCAATCAGAGAAGGTGAGGGCTTTTTCAAATTAGGAACCCAATTCAGATCTTCAATCTTTGTGTTTGAGTCATTCCTTATTTCAATCTTGACACACTTAGCAAAAGTTGGCAGCACTGAGAGCCAACTGTTCCAGAGCCATGATCCTTTGCAAGTTTTATCAGCTTTAAACAAGAAGCCATCAGGGAAGTATCTATCCTTCAGAATTTTACTAATTAGTAGATCAGGATTTGAAAGGACTCTCCATAGCTGCTTGCATATTAAGGCTTCATTGAAGAGCCTTATGTCATGAAAGCCTAATCCTCCCTTCAGCTTAGGCAAAGTGATCTTCTCCCATTTTTTCTAGTGAATTCCAGATTCTGTATCTCCTGATTTCCACCAAAATGTGGCACACAACTTGGAGATTTCCTTACATATAGAGACTGGCAGTTTGAAACATGACATTGAGAAGAGAGGAAGTGCTTGAAGCACTGATTTTATCAACACCTCCTTTCCAGTTGTTGAGAGGAGCTTACTCTTCCATCCCTGCAGCTTGTTCCTAACTGAGGTCAGGATATAGTCAAAAACCTCTTTCTTTGATCTCCCTATTCCAAGTGGCAAACCAAGATATCTGGTTGATCTATGAGGGACAATGCCTTGAAGGACCCCAAATATTCTATCCCTCAAGTGTTGAGGGGTATTTCTACTGAAAAAGATACCTGATTTCTGAAGGTTTACTCTCTGGCCTGAGAACTGCCTGTATTTTTCCAGAATAGAGAGGATTTGAGAGGCTTGTTCAACTCCAGCTTTGCAGAATAAGAGAGAGTCATCTGCAAACAACAGATGAGTGATGGCTGGCCCATTTTTAGAGAGTTTGATGCCCTGAAATCCTCGTGAGTAGTTGTACTTTTGAATTTTTAATTTTTAAAATTATTCTCTTTATTCGACTTTTACTTAAATGGTAGTTACGTGTTTTAAAATAGACTACTTTTACTTAATGTTTTAATGCTTTAAAATAGACTACTTTTACTTAATGTTTTAAATGGTAGTTGCGTGTTTTAATGTTTTAAAATATACTACTTTTACTTAAATGGTACTTCCTATTTTATTTTTTTAGAATAGGCTGAAAGCATCTTCCTCAATCTTGGTGATCCCTCAATATAAATAGACAATTACTTATGAAAAATAATTATATAGATTGTACCAAAAAAAAATAATTATATAGAGAGACATTAAAATTACAATTACTAAAGAAACAATAAAACTCTTCACTTCGGCGTTCATTCATGTAACCGAATTTTTGTTCCTGCATAAAATAAAAATTAACAATACTAATTATCTGACTTATAAATAATAGTAATAGTTATATAGTAAATAGATAAAAATGATAATTAACAACATGAATTGAATCACATACTTCAACAATTAAATAATAAATAATATAATGATAATATAATGATAATGATAATGATGATAATAATAACGATAATAATAATAATATAGCAATAGTAATACTAATAATATATATCGTGTTCAGATATTAGTAAGATTCACTTACGTTCCTACGTAACCGCGTTAGTTTAATTTTAAAATATATGAACAAATACTAATAAACAATAAACAATAAATGATAAATGAACATGTTGGTTGAATTTAGATTACAGTCTCTATCTTGTTTAGCCGTTAACAAGTGCTCGGGTGCTCGGACTCTATCGTGCAGTTAAGAAGTACAACATTTCACTATTACTAGATTTAATTAGATCAATTAAATTTAATTTGTATGTATAAATTTAATTTGTATGTTGTAGAAAATGAAATAAAAAATATTCTACAAACATGTTATTTATTTATTTATTATGAAGAATAAAGAATGTTTGTGTGTTAAATGTTTTAAAAATATTTTATATCTAATTTCACTACTATTAGATTTAATATTTGTACACAAAATTTAAGATAAAAAAATTTATAAAACTAAACATAATAAATAATATAATGATAATGATGATAATAATAACGATAATAATAATGACATAGTAATAATAATACTAATAATATATATCGTAATAGTAATACTAATAATATATATCGTGTTCAGATATTAATAAGATTCACTTACGTTGTAATCGCGTTAGTTTAATTTTAAAATATATGAACAAATACTATTAAACAATAAATAATAAATGATAAATGAACATGTTGAATTTAGATTACAGTTTCTATCATGTTCAGCGATTAAAAAGTACTCGGACTCTATCTTGTAGTTAAGAAGTACTCAGCAATATCGAACATTTCACTATTACTAGATTTAATTACATCAAATAAATTTAATTTGTATGTTATAGAAAATGAAATAAAAAAATATTCTACAAATATGTTATTTATTCTACAAACATGTTATTTATTTATTTATTATGAAGAATGTTTGTGTGTTACATGTTTTTAAATTATTTTGTATCTAATTTCACTACTATTTGATTTAATATTTGTACACAAAATTTAAGATAAAAAAATTTATAAAACTTAGAAAGAAGCATACGAACACTTATAATTATTTTAATTTATAAAGTATAAATTATAAAAATTAGATAAATAATTTAAACTAAAATATTTAATAATAATAATATAGTGATAGTAATAGTAATACTATATATCGTGTTCAGATATTAAGTTTCACCTACGTCGTTCATTCGTAACTGCCGCATTTTTATAGTAATACACAATACACAATACTCAATAAACAATAAAATAATAAATAATAAATAATAAATAATAAATGAATTGGATTACAGTAAGTGGTTGAATTGGATTATGTATCGTGTTCAGCAGTTAAGTACTTCCATTCGTAACTGCCGCATTTTTATACTAATACACAATACACAATAAACAATAAATAATAAATAATAAATAAATTGGATTACAATAAGTGGTTGAATTGGATTATGTATCGTGTTCAGCAGTTAAGTACTTCCACTCTATCGTGCAGTTAAGGACTCAGCACGTGTGGCAGTTAACAAGTCATGTTTTACTATTGTAGTTAGTGGGATCAGGTATTGAATCATTATAAATAAATAAATACTTCTATTCCATTCGTACGTTTACAGCAAACCACACACGAAAACCAACAAAAAAAAAACAAACAAACAAAAAATCATGACATTCACTCTCCTGAAGAATGTGAACATGGACAAAACTGAATGGAACATCAAGGTTCGTGTTGTAAGATGCTACGAGCGTACAACATTTGGGATCGCTCTACAGTTTTGGGTCTTGAATTAATACTTCATAATTATGAGGTAAATCAATTTCAATATTCACATTGAATATAATATTTTTCCCTTATAATTGAATTGTTTTATAATTGTTTTTTTTTTATTTGTTAATTTCAGGGGTACCGTATTCATGCTTCTACCAAGAAGTTCCATATGGAGCTTTTTAGGCGCCATCTGAAGGAAGGAAGTGTTATTGCAATCAAGGACTTTATTGTAGCTCCAAACGGTGGTAGATATAAGACAAAAATAGGAAGGTATAAAATTGCTTTTCATGGCCGCACTCGGGAGGTGAGAGTCTCCGAAGACAGTTTTCCAAAATTCCTCTACAATTTCACGAGCTTTTATGAGTTGGCTAAAGGAACCTTTTTCGACCCTATGCTCATCGGTACAATTTTTATTCATTCATACTTTAATAAATCTTTAATCCTTATTTTAATAAATGTTTTAATTTTAATATTTGTTGTACTATTTGCAGATGTTATTGGACGAGTCGTCGGTGTAAACAAACCGCAGACAAGGACTTTTGACAACAGAACAACACGTTTCGTCGAAACAACTTTGGAGGACGTCGAGTAATTTTTATATATCTATAACAATAAATTTTTCTTTTTTTTTTTATTAAACCTAAAATTATGTCAATTTGTTCTATGAATAATAAAAAAAGAATATATATGTAATAAGAATATATTTTAGTCTTTTAGCTCCTACGAACTCTTGCTTCTCAAGTTACAAATAGAACAGACACAAGATTTTGATATATGATGAGAAACAAAATATACAAATATAAAAATTATATACAGTAATCAATTTAGTTGTATATAAAAATTATTTATTCTATTTATGTTCTTTATTTGATTTATTTTGAATAGTTTCGTGCATTTACACAGGCCACGATACTAGTATTATATAATTCTTAAAAGCCTAATAAGTATATATAGAAGTTCACATTTAACTACTTTGGAACATATAAAAACATTGATCCACAATTAAGAAATATAAGAGTTAGATACATGGGTTGAAAAATCTCTAAATTTAAAATTGATGGTGTGGATCACGGGGTCCTTGAGAAGCTGAATAGAGGAGACCTTAATAATAATAATAATAACAAAAAGAGATGCTACTGTCCTGTTATGGAATCATTCCGTCAGAATTTGTAACCGTTAGATCAACTATTACTGACGATTACACGATGAGTTAACGGTTCAAACTCCGACAAAATGGTTCTGTAACAACACTGCAATATTTTCCACCAATAATAATAATAATAATAATAATAATAGGTCGGTTTCTTCAGTTGCAAACTTGCAGTCAACAATAGACGTACATGAGTGTAACTTATTGATAAACACAAAAGATGTGAGGTTTAGTTGAAGGATAAGACATTGGCGTCTATATATATAATTGCAATATATGTAAAACATACAGCACTTACACGCTACCCCCACGTCTCTGCCACTTGCCACCACATTCACAAAATATGTGTGAACTCTAATTAATGACCCGTCCAGTGACGCAATCACACGCTGGCGTCTATTTCATTTCCCAGTCTTTTTTATCAAATTTTCGATTAATGTAGAAATTTTACAAAGTATATCATTTATGATATTTTTTTTCCCTTCCTATATCATTAAACTAAAATATAAAATTAAAATTAATGATTATTTTACTACTTCAAAAATAATATTTATCACTCGTATATATATAACAAAAAATTGCATCCAATTAATATTTTTTAATCAACTTTAATCATCACATTTAAATTATATTTACATTTATAATATAAGTTAATTTACGCTCAATCATAGTCATGAACTAGACTCTCTGAAGATTTATGCTTTAATTGGTTGAATTCACCTGCTCAACCATAAATCCAGACCTCGACCGGTCCACTAGGCCGGTCGAGATAGTTCGGAAAACCGTAGAGGCTGTCTTGGTCGAACAAGGTCGAACATAGTATTTTGAACGAGCCCTGCAAAAACAGGACAGGGGGGATTCTAGTACAAGGAGGATAGGCCTGTCCTAGTCACATGGAGGATCTGGTCGAAGATCGACCTATCGAATAATTGGTCATTCGATCGACCACTTCATAGACTGAAAGTAGTCTGAGAATCGATCTAGATATGGTCAAGCACAAGAGCCTTCGAGGAGAACACATAGGAGAATACAAAGAAAAATACAGAGGAATCTTTATCCCATGTGTGGAGGACACGTGGCGCGGCTCGGTTGGTCCCCACTGAATAACCGCTTCTGACACACACACACACACTGTGTGTGTACGGACGGGCAGGCCTGGACTGCTTTGGGTAGCCAGCTCAGCAAATTCGGGCAGCTCCTAGGCCAAGTATCTCATCCATATATATAGGGGTGAGCTTTACTTCTCGAGCACGATTTGATCCATTTTTTACTCTTGAGAATTGAAAAGAACATACACAGACTTAAGTATCGGAGACTCTTCATCGGAAAATTCCTCTGGTGTTAGAGTTCTTTTCAGGTACACGGCGTTCTACCGGCGAAGAGAAAGAAGACAACCCGATTTTCAGCAGGTCAGATTGTTTGATGTTACCATTTGGTGCCGTCTGTGGGACTTTAGTTTGAAAAGTGGCGTGCTGATTGGTTAGAGATTGGTGGCTATGGCGTCGGAATTCCAAGAATCAATTTGCGGTCCTCATTCGATGAGGCGTGGACGACGAGGGGGCCGTTCGGAGAAGGCCATCCTCCAGGTTTCTCTGGACTTTTGCAGACACCGGTGACCCCAACACTTGCTTCTCAAGTTTAAGAACTTCATTAGTGGTTCGAATGGTGGATGTAGGCTCAAGTCGTGCGCAGGAGGCTCGAGCAATGCAGGTGACGACAATTCCAACACCATCGCAGCCAAATCTTGTTGAAGTTCAGCCGTTAGGAGCGGTGGCGCAAGTAGTCGCACCACCAAGGGTGGAGGAGCAACGCTGATGCATAATAATAATAATAATAATAATAATAATAATAATAATAATAATAATAATAA
>CACSLK010000984.1:22932537-22953854 GCA_902706635.1 Striga hermonthica
AGGTGATTGAAGAAGACAAAACCACCATGACTAAGGCCTCCGGGCTGGGTGGTCCACCATGATTAAGGCCTCCGGGCTGGGTGGTCCACCATGATTAAGGCCTCCGGGATGGGTGGTTGAAGAAGATAAATCCACCATGACTAAGGCCTCCGGGCTGGGTGGTCCACCATGATTAAAACCCATCGAGCGAAGATGGTCAGATGGGTTGACCACCCCCCCGAGGATGGGCATGCGTTCGAGGAAAAACCCATCGAGTGAAGATGGTTGGATGTGTCGACCACCCCTCTGAGGGTGAGCATTCGTTCGAGAAAAACCCATCGAGCGAAGATGGTCGGATGTGTCGACCACTTCTACGAGGGTGGACATGTGTTCGAGAAAAAACCCATCGAGTGAAGATGGTCGCATGTGTCGACCACCCCTCCGAGAGTGGGCAGGCGTCTGAACCTAGATAATTGATTTTTATCATATTTTGTTGTGCCCGATGTATTTCTATTCAAACCTAGATAATTGATATTGATTCTTGCTTGATTTTGTCGAAATTGTATTTCGACCTCGGTGGAAGGTCGAGTATATTCATTATTGCTTGAGCAGGTCGATGATTCAAATTTGAACTTGATTTTGTCGAAATTGTATTTTGACCTCGGTGGAAGGTCGAGTATATTCATTATTTCTTGAGCAGGTCGATGATTCGAATTTGAACTTGAT
Organism: Striga hermonthica; assembly: GCA_902706635.1. Taxonomy (NCBI): domain Eukaryota; kingdom Viridiplantae; phylum Streptophyta; class Magnoliopsida; order Lamiales; family Orobanchaceae; genus Striga; species Striga hermonthica. The sequence goes on from CACSLK010000984.1 coordinate 22,933,243, forward strand.
TTTGTCGAAATTGTATTTCGACCTCGGTGGAAGGTCGAGTATATTCATTATTTCTTGAGCAGTTCGATGATTCGAATTTGAACTTGATTTTGTCGAAATTGTATTTCAACCTCGGTGGAAGGTCGAGTATATTCATTATTGCTTGAGCAGGTCGATGATTCGAATTTGAACTTGATTTTGTCGAAATTATATTTCGACCTCGGTGGAAGGTCGAGTATATTCATTATTGCTTGAGCAGGTCGATGATTCAAATTTGAACTTGATTTTGTCGAAATTGTTTTTCGACCTCGGTGGAAGGTCGAGTATATTCATTATTGCTTGAGCAGGTCGATGATTAGAATTTGAGCTTGATTTTGTCGAATTCATTTTTCGACCTCGGTGGCAGGTCGAGTGTATTTATTATTGCTCGAGCAAGTTGACGGTTTTATTTGACTTCGTTTTGTCAAATGCGATTTTTCGACGTGAGAGTGGAGTCAGGTATTTCAGTCTTCGAGAGGATACAAAACAGGCTTGAATTTCAAATTTTAAACTAGGGGGCGATGGGATGAGGATGAGGTAACCGGAAAGGTTTATTATTAATTGACAAAGCAGAATGTGTAAGTTCAGTTTTATCAAATTCAAGACTTCGAGGATTGGTCCTGTGGTATTCGACCTCGATTTTGATACTCGACCTCAGAGCCATGTCATTCAATTTTTGACCTCAGAGGCAGGTCTTTCGAGTTTGATTTCAGATAAAGGTATTTCAGTTGTTGACTTTAGAGTCAGGTTTATCGATTTTCGACCTCAGAGGCAGGTCTTTTGTTTTTCGACCTCAGACGCAGGTCTTTTGTTTTTCAACCTCAGACGCAGGTCTCTTATTTTTCGATCTCTGTTTTGGATTAGAATTTTCGACTTCAATATTGGTTCTCGATTTGGAGGTAGCGACGAGTTTTTCAGTACCCAATCTCAGACACAGTTTTCAGTGCTCGATCTCAGAGAAATCTTTTGCCATTCGACCTTAGCTTCGATACTCAATCTCAGACACTAGTCTTTCGGTGCTCGACCACAGAGCTAGGTCTTTTGTTTTTCGACCTCAAAGGTCTTTTAGTTTTTTTTATCCCAGCTTAGGTTCTCGATCTCGAATGCAGATCTTTTGGTTTTCGACCCCAGAGGCGGATAACTTGGATTTCAATCTCAATGATCATCCAGCTTCCGATGCTTGACCCCATTGGCGGGTCACTTAACTTTCGACCTCTATAACCATTTGGTTTTCAGTGTTTGACTCCAGTGGCGAGTTGCTCTATTTTTCACTCTTGGATCGAGTTATGCTACTCGACCAGAGTGGGGGGACTAGATGATATAGCCACGACTAGTACTACCGGCTCCACTGATAGTATCTGATATAGCATGTCATACCCGACCGGTTTTATGGATATATATTGAAGAGTACGCCTATACATGGGCTAAGACACTTGATATGATAATATGGGCCAAGCCCAACCTATGCCAAGCCCAACTTGGACTATAAGGTACACTCCCCCTATAAAAAGGGGGATAAGGTACTCATTTCATTCATCCTCTACACACTCTCTCCCTACTCTCTCTCTCTCTCTCTCTCTCTCTCTCTCTCTCTATATGCATTCTCATATGAATCCATTACTTAATTAAGCATCGGAGGCCCAAATCCGGGCACCCCTCCCGGGGTCTCTGGCTTTGGGTTCTTGCAGGTACGGTGGCCGTCCGAGTCAAGGGAGCCCAGGTGACATCTTTGTCCTGTTAGTACCCAAGGAAGCTTGTAAGATAAGTTCGGGTTTTTTAGAAAAACTCGTCCCATCAAATAAAGTTTATCTGATTACATAAATTTATATGCTAACTAAATAAGATATAAGTTATTTTATGGTTTTTACCAAATACACTCAAGTAAATTAAGACTATGTTTGGTGGACAAATAAGCTAGCTTATAGCTTATTTGGTTAGCATATAAGCTCCATGTATTTAAATAAGCATTGTTTGGTAGGAGGAGCTTTTTTAAAAAAGCTCGAGCTTATTTGATAAGCTTTTTTAGGTAGCTTTCCAAATAAGCTAGTTGAAATTTTTTATTTCTGCTAGCTTATCAGCTAATTTTACCAAACACTTTTATCATATAAGCTAGCTTTTCAGCTATAAGTCATAAGCTCGAAAATTACTCATAAGAGTTAGCTTATCAACTATCAGCTAGCTTATCAACTAGTTTTACCAAATATAGTCTAAATCTGTATGTAAATTAACTTATGTCTACTGTGGACAAACTAATGAAGTTGTTCTTTGCTTTAGCAACTAATTTGAAATCTGATTTTCCAAACGTAAAGTTTAAATTTGTGGGCCCTGATTCTCCCTTTTGATCTTAGTTTATATGAACAATTTCAAAATATCATGATTTTTTTTTCTGAACGATAGAAAACTCTTAGATTAAAACCAAATAAAAGTACAACATAGCCTCACATACAAGACGAAACATGGGAGAACCACTCACAGGTGGCCTAAAACTTATACAACAACACTAAACACAACAACTACTATTAATTAGGAGTAAAGCGGATAACACAAACCGAGCCTTTACCCTAACAGCACATTCAACAATCACAAAACATCAACACACACATCCAATTGATCAAAGACCCTAGCCTGTTAGTTGATGTCTCAGCTTCTGCTTCTTGGGACCTGGCCACCTCCATTATATCTATATCCATTCCAGTCAAATGTAGCTGCTAGGACAATGGACTGTGCAGGTCTTCTGATCTTCTCAAACATCCAAAGGTTGTGTGACTTCCAAAGCCGCGACAAAATATATGTCGATAGTTGGATTCTGGCCTTGAAGATGTCACTCTTGTCAAGTTGGTTTATCTACCACCACCAACTTTTGAAAGATTCATGTTGTTTAGGTCCTTCCCATCTCACTGGTGCTAGTTTCCATACCCTTTTGGCTATCTCACAATGGAATAGCACATGCTCAGTTATTTCCCTGTCCTCCCCGCAGATGCTACACATGGGATAGACTTCCATCCCCCTTGACCTAAAGTTTATACTAACTGGCAATGACCTTGTACAACATTTCCAAATAAAGTGTTTTACCTTCCCCATAACTTTCATGCTCCAGCTTCTCTTTCTCACCTTAACATCTTTGATGTAGTCTGAACTCCCTTGAGCCTGCTCTACACAGAGATATCTCTCGGTTAGTAGTTTAGAATATAAGGAATGTACAGAGAAAATATATTTTTTATGTAGAGTTCAGATCCACCTGTCTTCCTGGTGGGAGTTGATGCTCAGCACTTTCTCATATATTGCTGGTGGGAAAGTACTTCTAGATGTGGGAGGATATCTCATACTAAAGCTTCTCACTTTGACCTCATCCCAGTATGTCCCCTCCTCATTCATCAAATCACAGACTCTCTTGATGTTCTTATCAATTCATGGTAAGAGTTCAACATGTCTACCTGGTAAATCTGGAATCCAGTGCTCATCCCAGATTTTAGTAGCCTGGCCATTTCTGATTTCAATTTTCATCCATCTGTTGCACTTCTTCAGGACTGATAGCCAGCTATTCCACAACCATGATGAGTTTGGTTTCTTTGTGGCCTCAAACAGGGTACAGTTTGGAAAATACTTTGTCTTCAGTACTCTACAGGCCAAAGAATCAGGATCATCAAGTAGCTTCCATAACTATTTTGCAATAAGAGATTCATTAAAGATCTTGACATCCTGGAACCCTAAGCCACCATGCTCCTTTTTCAGAGTAAGTTTGTGCCAAGCCACCCATGGAAGCCTTCTTTGTCCTTCAGATTGATTGCCCCACCAGAAATTGCAACATATTTTTTATATCTCATCACAAGGCCACTTGGCAAAACAAAACATGACATGGCATATACAAGTAAAGCATTGATTATTGCTTTAATTAGAACCTCTTTGCCAGTAGTAGTTAACCACTTGATTCTCCAACTGTGAATTCTGTTCTTGATAGTTGAAAATATATATGCAAATGCCTCCCTTTTTGATTTCTCAATGCCCATAGGGAGTCCAATACCTTGTTGAATTGTGAATTTGGACACCTTCAAGTAAACTGCACACTTTAAGTTGGATATCCACATGTGTATTTTTGCTAAAGAAAATAACAAACTTTTCTAAATTAACATGTTAACCTGTGAACTGTTTATATTCATTCAGAATTCTAATAATAGTTCCCCCTTGCCTCTCATCTGCCCTGCAAAACAGTAATGTGTCATCTGCAAACATGAGGTGGGTCAGTAATGGCCCATCCTTGGCTATTCTAAGACCTTTGAAGTACCCTCTCTCAACTTCACAATTGATTTTGGCAGTCAAGTAATTCAGAAATGATTAGAAACAGATAAAAGGATAGAGGGTCCCATTGCCTGATTCCTCTAGTAGCATGCACCTGCCCACAAATTCTGCCATTTACTTTAAAGGAATAAGAAGAAAATTGAATACAAGCCATGACCCATTTAACAAACTGGGGGTTTAAACCCATTCTAATCATTGTTAACTGGATAGCCTTCCATTTTACTTTGTCATGTTCTTTAACCATATCCAATTTCAGAGCCATAAACATATTTTTGCCATTCCTATGTCTATTAATAAAGTGAAAGACCTCATGGTCAATGATCACATTATCAATTAAGTTTCTTCCAGGTAGGAAAGCAGATTGGTTCTCAGATATACACACAAGCAAACATTATCTCAATCTAATGGCCATAATCTTAGAAATCACCTTGTAAAACACAACACACAAACTAATAGGTCTAAACTGATGCACACCAATAGGATTATGACATTTGGGAATAAGAGTAATTAGAGTTTGTTTCCAATACCTCTGTAATTGGCCTGATTCAAAGAAGCTATTCACTGCCTTGCACAAATCCAGTTAGATCATGGGCCAAAAATGCTAATAGAAGAGGCCAGTCATGCCATCCTCACCTGGGGCTTTCTCTGGGTTAATGGTGAACAGTGCCTTCTTAATCTCATTCTCTTCCACTGGTGTTACTAAAAGGTTGTTCATCTTCGCAGAAACTTTGCTATTGATCAAGGGAAGCAACAAATGTCGATTCCTTGAACCTTCTGATGTGTATAGTCTATCATAGTAGTTCATGATGGTTTGCTCTATGCCCTTCTGGTCCTCCACCTATCCCCTGTCTTCAACTAGCAACCTCTCAATAGAATTTATCTTTCTTCTTTGAGCTGTGTAGGCATAGAAAATTTTTTTGTTTTTATCCCCTTCTTTGAACCACAGGGCCATAGCTTTCTGCTGCCAAAAAAGTTCTTCAGACATGTTAGCATTATCTAGCTCCATTTGAATTCTGTCCCAAGCCTTCAGATTCCTATCTCCTTCTTCCTTCCTCAATTCCTCTAATTGCAGTGACAACTTTTTAATCCTTGAGTAGTTCTCTGCCTTGAAGTATTTACTCCATTGGTGTGTCTTGCTGTGGAATAGCTTAGGCCTTCTCCACCACTTCATCAACCCCTTTCTTCTAGAGCCATCTTTTATCAAAGTGAAACCTCGCCCTAACTATGACTTTTGGCTCTGAAGTCTTCAAGATTAACTGGTAGTGGTCAGAGGCACTCTTGAAGTAGCTGGTGACATATGAATTAGGAAAATAAGTGTGCCACACCAATGATAGAAAGGCCTTATCGAAACATTCTTCTACAAAACCTTCCTCCATTCTTTTACAAAACAGTCATCATGAATTGATTCTCACAAAAATAAAACATAAAAATTGACATATAAAATTGGAAAGCACCACACGCACACATACACACATACACACACAATACATATATATAAGGGAGGGATGAAGTATTTGATGAGTTCGTCGCCCATTCTTTAATATTTATTTATATTTTTAATAAAACACACCCCATAAGGGTGGGAGGTTGAGGCTGGACCCCCAACTTGTATAACAACGACCTTAAATGGGCTGAATAGTCACAAGTCTACAAGTCCAATGTCCAAAATCCAAGATACAACAAGCTACATAACCGAAAACAAACAAGAGAAAATAAAAAAGAAACAACAACAATAAATAATACAAAAGGTCAGACCCTGGTCCAAGAAGAGTCCAGACGAGGAGTCAACCTCATGAGAGAGCGGCAACACAAAAAGGTAAGGCCGGCTACCTAAATCTGAATGCTGAGAATCTCATTTGGTCCATCCGTGTGAGGGTACGGAGGCAGAGAGGAATTTCGTCAGGATGAAGGATGCGCCTCTTAGGGGTGGAGGTCCCAATGCAAGCGAAGAAGTTAACAGAACGGTTCCCCTCGTGGAAGATGTGCGAGATCCGATGGCGAATCAACCGAAGTGTGTCTCTAATACGAATGATAGAATACTAAATCTTCTACTTTCTCTGATGGCTAGAGGTCAAAAGTGTGATGACAGCAGCAACGTCCAACTCAATACAAATATTGGAGGAGATCGAGGCAGCAATTTGAAGACCGATCTGAAGCATTTGGACCTCCGCGTCATAGCTCGAGGAAGCCCGAAGATGGGTATGGAAGGTGGTAATAAGAGCACCGCTATGTTCCTTAATCAGGCCCCCACCTTCGGCGACTCTATAAATCTGTTAAAGGATACGTCAGTGTAGCTTAACCTAAGGTGGCTCGGGTCTCAACCAAATAAACAGCTTTGGCGCGTGGATGCTAGACATATGGCAGCAGAAGTGGTGCAATGTGGTGAAGAGACGTGAATCATGTCCGGTCTCGGTGTGAGCCTGCCCAGAGCGGTGAGGAGAGATAGATTTCAGTTAACCTGCAAAATAATATAGGAACACAAAAAAGAGATATCACTATGCTTTGAATTATTCCTTATGTCCAGATAGCCCAAAGGATCAGACAAGGAATAAGGATGTCCACGTGTCTATCATGTGTGCTCTGTGTGAGAAAACTTAGAAGATCAAAGAAATTATTTGTGGTGGGTAGGGGTATATGGGTATAACTGGAATAACGAATTACCTCATACGTGGATTGAATTTCAAGTTATTCAGATTGAATAACATAAACCCAATAAACAATAATAAAATAGAATTAAGAACTAACAATTAGATTATGACTTGCAAGAGTTAGATCCAAATGTCTTTGTTTCCAACAATGCAAGCATGAGAGAAAAGGAAAAATGAAGAATTAATCCAAAGAAACTATTGACAAGTGATTCTTGGAGTGTCACCCTCCAAGAACCAAAGATTGTTTCTGAGAAAAACTGAAGAAAAATGAAGTGGAAGTGTTCATTATTGTTGGCATTAATCCCAACAAATTTCCCTAAAACAATGGTCCGAATACTTAAATTCAAAAAACTGGTAGCCATCCGCGGGTCGCAGACTCTGGTGGTCCGGGTTGTGGTTTGCGAGATGGTTGGGGGGTCAGATGTTGTGCGCAGATGCGCATCACTGGCTCGTTCGTTCTCATCCGGACTCGGAATTGAGTTCCATTTTCTTTATACTCGTCGCCCATGAACCCTTCTACATAAATGTACTTGCACCACCGGGATGACCACTTTCTCCTAAGATTGGTTGAATTTCTAAACACCTGGTTGAAGCTTTGAGCCTGCACACCACCAAAGACAAGAAAACACAGAAACAAAGGAAAAACAAGAGAAAAAGCAGAAAAAACTAACATTAAATAAAATAAACAAAAAACGACCTGGTGGACCGAAAAGCCTAAGAAAAGACCTAAAATAGGGGAAAAATAAAAGCACATCAACATCGAAAATAACAACAAAAATAGAACAAACATTAAGTGCTGCAGGTGGATTGAGTTCTAGCATAATAAAAATGTTTTTTTTTTTTCAAAACGATAGAAGACATTATGTTACTCGAATGAGAACAATGTTCTGATACAACCGGGGAAACTCCCAATAAATCGAAAACTAAAACTGAGAGGCTCATCAACCAGATGGCCTAGATCAACTACAACAATAGCTACATACCAACTATAGAAGCCCAATCCACTACCATAAGGCCTATAATGCGCTTCTATAATCAAAGACAAGGAGAAAAGAAAAACAAGCTACATACTATATTAACTAATAGAAGAAAATTCATGCTATTCTGCTAAAGTTGTTCTGATAACCATGTGCACCGGGGGGAGGGACTTTTGAAAGATCCAAGTGTTACGGCTCTTCCACAACCACCATAACAAATAAGTGGTCAGTTGAATCCTGAAAGTGGTTGTGTTACTTTGGGATTGAGCAGATTTGGTGCCACCAGGATTTGAAAGAACAAGTTAGATGGAGAATACCATCCCAAGAAACATGAGCAAGTTTCCACATAGCTTTGGCTCTTTGGCAGTTCAGAAGCAGATGCTCAACTGTTTCTTGTTCCTCTCTACAACATCTACAACATGTATCAAGATCAAGGCCTTTCCTCTGCAGATTGGCTAAGACAGGAAGGGAGCCATGAAGACATTTCTAGATAAATAATTTGATTTTCCCAGGGACCTTTAATGACCAACTTCTTTGGAGGGTGTTATGCATTCTCTTTGAAGATGAGCTGCTTTTAGACTGATAAAGAATTAGGGCTTTCTGCTTAGCTAGAAAGTTGTATGTACAAGAGACATAGAATTTCCCTTTACTATCCAAACCCCAGAATTTCCTATCAACTTCTCCAGGTTTCAAAGTGTTGATGGCCAAAATTGTCTTACTGTCTTCCTCTAAGAACACCTGTTGCACAAGCCAATGATTCCAACCAGAACCATCTTCCATCAACAAGTCTTTAACATAAATGAGATGGCCTCTAGAAATCTCTAACAGCTCAGGTTTTGTCTTGTTCAAAGATGGGACCCAATTACAATCTTCAATTCTTGTCTGTGCTCCACTTCTGATTTCAGTTCTCAGCCACTTAGTTAGTATCGAAAGAGTGTCAAGCCAACAGTTCTAGAGCCATGAGCCTTTGGGTGACTTTGAAGCTTGGAAGATGGATGAATTAGGGAAATACCTTTCTTTCAGAATTGAGCCTCCTCATACAGGAGGCCCGTTACTTCAATTGAGATAATGAAAAATTCTTTTGTAGCACGGTGTAGCTAAAGCTTCGGTGCGGTACACTACACACTAACCCAATCGATAAAGAAAGAAGATTATTCGAATATGGTTCCCCTATGATACTTAGCACAAAGCCATGAGTCCTAAAGGACGTAGCCTTCAAGCTGGTTGCAAGAAAAATCTATACAAGAAAGAGAGTTTAGGACCTCCTGGCTCTTCGTCTTGACTCACAAGCAGTTCCAGTTGAGTTGAAATTCTCCATAGTTGTTTGCAAATTAATGCTTGATTGAATAGGTGAACATCCTGAAATCCAATGTCACCATTTTGCTTGAGGAGAGTCGTCTTATTCCAGATTTTCCAGTGTATGCCTGAGGCTTTATCTTCATTTGATTTCCATAAAAAATGAGCACAGATACTTGATATCTCCTTACAAATGGACATTGGCAGCCTGAAGCATGACATTCTGAAGACTAGGAGAGCTTGCAGTACTGCCTTTAACAGCATCTCCTTGCCTGCTGGTGATCACAGCTTGGATTTCCAACTTTGCAGCTTCTTCTGAACAGACTCCGGCAAATAATCCAACACCTCTTTCTTGGACCTGCCAATTCCAAGAGGAAGCCCAAGGTATCTAGTTGATCTGTGGGACTGAATTCCTTGAAGGGTTAAACAAATACTCTGCTGGATATGAAGAGTAGTGTTCCTACTAAAGAAAATGACAGATTTCTGCAAATTTACAATCTGACCTGTAAATAATTTGTATCTAGCCAACAAGTTAAAGATAGTCTCAGCCTGATCTACTCCCGCTATACAAAATAGTAATGAATCATCTGCAAAGAGAAGATGGGACAGAAGAGGACCATTTCTTGATATTTCAGACCATGCAGCTGACCAGAATTAACAACATTCTGAATAAGGGCGGAGAGCATCTCAACAATGATTATGAATAAATATGGTGACAAAGGGTCACCCTGCCTGAGCCCCCTTGATGGTTTGATGTACCCACAGACTGTACAATTCACTTTGCAAGAAAGAATAGATGTGGAAATGCAGATAAAAATAAATTTCACAAACTCCCTTCTGAACCCCATTTGTATCATGATTTGTTGCAGACTAAGCCACTCAACTCTATCAAATGCTTTCATCAGATCCAGTTTAATAGCCATAAACCAATTTTTACCTGAACAGTGTTTGTTAAGAAAGTGAAATGCTTCTTGAGCTGCGATTACATTGTCCTAAGAAAGGCTGATTGGGAATGGTTGATACACTATCCAGATAGGATTTTTGCCTTTGAGCAAGGATTTTTGAAAGCACTTTGTAGACCACTGTGCATAATAAAAAGGTTGAGTAGTGCTAGTTTCCAAAAATCAAGAAGTTAATTGGGTTTCAAAAATATCTTCAATTAAATTTTCTGTAATTAAATTAATTAATAAACATACAATGTCTTAAACACTGCGAGACAAATTGAAGATAGTCGAGCCCAAGTAATTTGGGTTTGAAAAAGATAGTGCACTAATAATTCATTGGTGTCTGCCTTCTTATTAATAGGATTAGTGATATGATGAATCATAACTCAAGAATTTCTCTTCCTATTGGGATACCTAATCCTAACCTCCTTATGGTCCGTGTTGTAGCCTATAAGTACACCATATGGGAGGTCTCATTCTCTTGCTAGATAAAAAAAAATAAAATAAAACCTCATGCTACACTCATAAAGGAGAGAGATGGTCGCGAGTTACGAGTGAGCACGAGAGAAGGAGATCCGACCACAGCAGTAGGGAGATCGTCGCCCACACTGTAAGCCCCGACCCAGAATTATATATTTAACTCGACTTTATTTATCAGAAATAGTAAAATATTAATTATGCTGAGAATTAGTAGTGTTAATCGCATAATTTATTAAATTTCAAGTCTAAGCCATGGAGAGAACGTTCGAATCATTATTTCGGAAAAGAGATAAAAATCCTAACTCTAAGCCTCGATAAATTATTTTTCGAGTAGTAGAAAAGTCTGGAATTTATTTAATTCCCGAGCGAGCCTAATTATTTAATTCCGAGCCCCATATTATTTTTTGGTCCGAGCCGAAATTATTACTTCAAGCCGTCATATTTTATTTGACCGCACATATTAAATTACTAAGTAGAGTCGAATAATTTTCCTAAGCCCAAACCGATTTAAATATCGAGTCCAAATTCAAGCCCAATAAGATCATAAAACCATTGTTTTTCAACCTGGACCGGCCCGACGGGTCGACCCGGGACCCGGCCGACGCGGAGCTGGAACCGGTCCGGGTAGGCTATTTGGACCGGTTAAACAATGAACCCAGTCAAAACCCGACCAACTCGACCTTGACCCGGTCGACCCGGGTCATTGACCCGGCTGGGTCAACCCGGTTGACCCGGTCTATATATATTTTTTAATATTTTTATATAAAAATATAAAAACTATGTAAATAAATTGATATAGTAAATATTTTTGTGAGATACAATTTTTTAACACTTTGATGTATAAATTTTATATACACAAAAATTATTTTAGTTATTTTTTTATATTTACATGTCAAAAACACTATATATATAATAATAAAATTATATTAATTATCCGATTCAGCAATTATATTAAAAACTATGTATGAAATCCTAAGTCCTCTCCTACTATAAGTACATAGTCCTCATTCCCTCCACTCTCAAAACCCTAGCCCAAAGCACTATGCATCATCTCCCACCTTCATTCAAGATCCAAAACTAAAATCAACACATTACGCCTCTATAATTCAAGATCTATCTTCTAAAATCAAGAACAAGCTACCTTCATCACCATCCATGTAAGATCAGGCCACCAGCTCCTGTTTTGCGGCCAAAACGCAGCTTTCTGACGAGTTCCCGGTGACCCCGAGCCCGAGCACCTTAGCCGCGCCACTCCACGTCCTAGCCCCGCTTCGCAGCTCCCGACCACAGTCGTTGCACCGCGAGCCCGTGACCATCACGGCGAGAACTGACCAGCACGCGTCCATCTACACCAGTGCCCGTACAACCTCAGCCCAGGTCTCGTTCGCGCGTCCCCAAGTGCAGATCCGTACACCAACTCGCAACCACGAGCCACCGTACCGAGCACTACCCTACAGCCCGTACACTAGCTCCTCTGCACGCGTCGGAAGCGTTCATCCGTACGCCCTGCACCCACTTCACGAGCGCGACCCGTCCAGCAACAAGACAAAGCAGCCCGACGTCCGTACAACCCGACAGCTCCTCTCACGCGTGCACTTGAGCTCAGACCGGCACCACCTTGCACCAGCCCCGATCGAATCCGTGCCCAACGTCCCAAGTCCGACTCGAACAGCCCTGATCCGACCCAGCTGCTTCAGAAACGGGTTGGGCTGCCCCTATCTGAACTCGTCTTGCTTCATGACCATTTCCCTAGCCCGATCTATTTTCGATCTACCCTATTCGAACCGATTTGAGGTAAAATAGCTTAATCCCGGCTCCAATGGTTTAGACTTGATATTTGAGATGATATAAAATGTTTTGAGTTGTTGATTTGAGCGAATTTGGATAAATTCGGATGTTTGAGCTTGTAGCGATTTTGTCAGAATTTTGCTATAATGTGATAAAATGTCGAAAAAATATTGTTAAATTCGCCCAGTTGACTTGAGGCTTAAGATGTAATCGAATTAATTTTTAGGGCCTGTTTGATAAGCGATCGGGTTGTTCGAGTGAATTGACCGATCGTAGTAATTTTGAGTTGAATGGATAAGTGTACACTTTAGACTAGATGCTTTGACCTTAGGCTACATGCATATTTGGGATTTTATGCTTTGAGTTTCGTGATTTTTGGTGCCCGTTTACTATTTTTAACTGGATTTTTAAATATGTAGTTGAAATGCACGATTTTTGATAAAAATGCTAAAGGCCTCGAAATGCGATGAAAATTTTATCAAAATCTTATAAATGCTAAATGTGATATGTTTAAAATTTCCTAATTTTTGGAGACTGTTTCGTATGCCTAAAAACTCGGGACTTTAGCTGCTTTTAATGAAAAACACTAGATTTTATCTGGTTGAGATTTAACTAAAGTTGTTGGGCCTAAAATCACTAGAAATCCTGTTGAACTTAGGGTTTGAGTTTTGGATTAAACCGAGATAGATAGCCTATTGAGTAGAGAACCCTAGTTCGGCCTTTTCTCGGACAGCCCGGATGGACTCTAGATCCGAGTAGAATAGTTGTGCATCGACTGATGCTGTGTCCGTGCATATGTACCCGGACCACGGGTAAACCGAGTTGCACCCAGTCAGATGAGCAACCGGTCGGCTCAGATCGAGTCGCCGGTCCAGTTCAGCCGTATCAGTCCGAATAGTCTGGACGATTCGAGAATATCAGTTTGGAATACCGATTTGAGCGTGAACCGAGATTCAATATTTTTCGAACCTAGCCAGATAAGTCTGATCAGTATAAGCTAGTTCAGATAAAGTAGATCAGTTAGATAAGCTAGATCAGATAAATCAGGGAAGCAGACGAGACTTAGAAATATTTCAGAGAACTCTATAGTACCTCAAAGTCAGCAAATTTTCTGGAATAGCTCAAATCCTCTAAATCGATATTAAATAATTTTAAAATCGAGCGAGCGAACCTAGTGAGATCAGATAAGAATAAGAAGAAAGTTTTCATTTTGAGCTTAGTAGTTAGTACATTTTGCTCAAACATTTATGTAGCTTAAGGAGAGTCGAGCCCCCGACAGCTACCAGTCATTCAGCACTTGCCTACCAGTAACAGTTTACCAGGTGGGGGGCACGTACTGGTTACACATCGTCTTTAATTTCCGTACCATGTCCGAGGTATTTATGAGAATAGTTTATGGCCCAGGATTGGAGGCTGAGCGGGCCTTAATGTTCCACCTGTGGTCTCGATCTGGAGGCTGAGCGGGCCTTAATGTTCCAATTGGGGTGTGCACATGAATTAACGGCCTAGTGTCGAGCAGCTTTTAGCCGAGATCAGTTTAAGTTCAGTACTTTTATGCTTAAGTCATGATATTGTTATTAATGATGTTGTTTAATTCAGTATTGGTCTTTGCGGAGCATAGTGGTTTTGCTCACGCCCCCATTACGTTTTTCAGGTGGCGGAGCGGCATGTGCCGCGTGAGCACTAGTGGCGCGTGGTCATGAACAATACTTTTGTAACGCATTTGCATGTCACTCATATGAACATGTATCATTATTATTATGCGTGCACTCAGTATGTTTTACTTCTGCATATCATACTTATTTTGTATTATGAGATATTAAGACTTATGCATGTGTAATGCCTTTTATCTCCGTGGTACCTTTATATAACGAATTTGATTAGGTTGCATGTATTTATTTACGTCTGGATAAGAAAGAGATAAGTCAGTTGCATCCCGCGAGTCAGTATCAGTATTTTTGAAAATAAAAGTTAAGAGTTTTTCGAAAATAAAAAGCAAAAATTTTACTCTGATTTTATTATTTCTAATATTAGAAGTCGGGGTGTTACAGTTGGTATCAGAGCCACTTAGTGGTTCTGTATACATAATAGTTTAGAAAAGCATGACCACGCCACGCGGACTCCGAGGTAAGTAACCTAAGTTTTAAATTTCTGCAAGTGCATGAGAATATAGCAAGAGACCTTGGGGGACTAGTATCTATCCTCCGAATAGAAAGAGAACCCTAGACAGAACTCTAGAAATTTTAGCCAAGTCCAAACTCTAGACTAAAACAGAACTCTAGCCAGAACTTAGAAAAGTTAAGTATAAATCGGAACTCTAGCCAAACTAGGTGTTTTCAAAAATTTGTTAAATTCGTTAAGTATAGTATAGATATTTCTTAATCGGCTTTACGGTGTTAGTCCAATAATTAGCTGCTATCCAAAAAGTTGCCTCGCAGAACTCCGAACCCACCCGCAGAGCGGGAACACGCCGTAGTCGTAGGCCAATTCCCGAGATTGGTGGAACGACTACTGGCGTTTGAGGAAAGAGGAGCATTATGAGTTGACATGAGAGTGGCTCAAGTAGATTCTGGAAGTCAAGTTTTACCACGCCATTTTCGTGAGAGAATGGAGAGAGAGTCATATGCCCTTCAGCAAGGGGACCGCTCGGCGGAGGAGTACGAGTGCGACTGCAGTCGTAAGAGCGCGTTTGCTTGTCATCTCGTAGACCCCAAGGAGAAGAAAGCAACCATTTTTTGAAACGACATGAGGAGCGACATTCAGATTCTAGTGGCCAACCATGGCTACGAAAAGCAACTTGTAGCTATAAATCAACATTTTTAAAGGTTAGATAACAGATATTACGGACAAGCGTAATCGTCGTACGCACAGTTATAATGGAGATCGTGCGACGAGCCACATTGATAGCAAATGAAGAGAGGGAGAGAGACCGCCCGAGATTCTTGACGAATCAGTGTTGGAAATATTAAAAGAAGAAGAAGTCGATAGACATCAGTACATAGGTAAGACAATGGACTTTTCATTGTCTGAACTATGTAAGCTTGAGTTAAGTTTTAACTCTAGAGATTGTCTCCACTAAAATTGGCAAGATGCCTTCAATCAAGTATAAGAAGTGAGAGTTTCAGTGTATAAGAGTCGTAGGTCCGGGTAAGTCCTGGAGGCTTGAAATAAAAGCCATAAGTCTGGGAAGAACCACGAAGGCTTGAAGTTGAACCATAATAGACATTCTCGTATGAGGTAATCCTTAGTAGTCAAAGAAAGAGAAGATCTAGTTTAACAGAATCAAGAGCAAGGATCGTACGTCAAATCATGATTTGACACCATGGCGACTTACTCGTCATCTAAAAAAGAAGCCATCACCCAAGAAAGATTCCAATAGTATAAGAATGCACAGACGACAGACCGTAGCAGCCACCAGGAGATCCAACGGAAGTCGAGTGGGAGATCGCAAAAACCATATTTCAAGAAGAAGAACCAACCCCGCGTAGGGGAAAGTTGAAGATAGTTGTTTAAGAAGACGAAGACTTATAAATTATGCTTACATATTCCGATAGGAGTAATTCTAGAAGCCGTGAAAAAAAAACACTTCACTGACAAAGTCCGGAGAGTTAACAGTTGTTCGCAATCGTGTGAACGTAATTCTAAAAATGTTAACAGGAAGACCACCTGACCGGCAAGTAGAATTCAATTTACCAGGTACCGAAATAGGACCAGTGTTAGCAGCGCCAAAACAATGAGACGTCAAAAAGCTACGAGAGCTGAAGACCCAAATCCGAATTAGGAATTGTTGGACCAAGAGCGTCACCTTATGGTGCGCCCAATGGTTCGTGGAGAAAAGAAAATGTACACCCGTACCGAAAGCTAAGTAGACTCAAGGAAGAGAGTAAGTACTCACCTTTGGAGAGCCGAAAAATTGTTGACCCCATGCAGAAAAACCGCAAGTTCCAAGATTTACTTGTAGTTCGACATTCTCCACCAGAAGTCGAGGGACCTGATGCCTCAAGATCAGAAAGCACATGAAAGTTGAGGTGATGAAATCACCTCTAAGTATTGGTGGTGTATCGACATCACAAACTTTAGATTAGGCTTTTCAAAAAGAAATTATGAAGAAATAGACAAGTAGTAAGCATAAAGATAGCTTGGGATAGCTGCCAAGCGAGCAAAGTAGATTCCCTCACAACGGAAAACAGTATTCCAGTACTGAGGTGAGACAGTGTAAGGAAGGGCAAACGTGGTAAAAAGAAATAGAGAACAAAAAAGCCTTAATAGTAAGACTTTAGTACCCTTGGGTAAAGGTTACCCATTTAAGCAGTACGACACCCGATTTATACCAAGAACCAACTAGATTCGAGCACAATCGGCGTGCATTAGCACGTATCTTGAACGCATACCGATGTTCCGCACTTTTGTCCCACTCTCGCCCTATCATTCGGGCTGAGCCACCCGGATCTCGCTGGATGGGATAGCTGAGTTGAAATCCCATTCTAACTAAGGATTCTTGTGGTTCCGGAGGTTCTAGCTACAGGAGAATCAGGAACAGGGAGCTTCCCCCTTTTTTCCACCTGACTCTTTGGCCTCAACTTAAGAAGGCTGGTTTTAAGAATGAGTGATTGCGCTTCTCCGACCCTTACTGCTTTTCTAACCAACTTTTCAAACAAGTCCAAAGCATTTGGAATTTCTTTTTCAAGAATCTCTTCCCAACGAACGAAGCGAAGCGAAGTTTAGTCATAGAATAATAGCTGACCCTTCTTCAAACCTTTCCTTCACTTTGTTGCAACTGATGCGCGATCCCGAAGAGAAGGAGAAGATCTTAGAAAGGTGATTCAAAGCAAAGATTGATTTACAGTTTTCACTCTAATTCAACTCTAAGAGCAAGCAAGATTTCCAGGTAGGGAAGTACTGCTTTTAAGGTAGTACCCTCCTTTCATGGTATGGCATCTTCAGTAATCTGAGGATCGATGCAATTGAGTATTGAACTTCGCTTCGCTTCTTTCGTTGGGTAGATGTAATTGAGCTGTTGAAATAACCATCTCCAAAAACCTATCACGTTTGAGAGTTCGCATAGAACCTTTGATGAACGCTTTCTCCTAGTCTGGTACCCTGTCATAGCGTATAAAATCTATTTCCTTGGACAACTGTGTGGACCGATGGACTTACCAGCCTTGATCGTTACGAAGGACGATGCTACATGCCCGTGCACCGTGTCCGATCGAACCGCGCCCCTACGCTCTGCCCAACGCCCGTGCATCCGTTCAACCTACCAGTCAACGCGCCAGTTCCCTCAGCCGTGGCCCAAGCACGCCCCTTCGTCAGTGGCCGTGGCACCATTTAAAGTCGTACGTCGCAGTACAACAAGGCTACTAATGAAAGAGGTATAAGTGACCGTATTTGTGATTGCAGGCGACTCTGACACCGCAAGTACATCGCATGCAGGTACCGCATACAGGTGTTTTGCACCCGTGGACCCTGGGTAGTGGGTAAACCGCATGTGGCATACAATATGCATTGTGTCGCCTCGTTAAATGTCGAGTCACGATAAGTCAAACCGCAGTTGTTAGTTGTCCTCATCGGTTTTACAGATCAATGGATAATCAGGAAAGATGATCAGAACCCTTAAAAGATTGCGTTCTGAATGACAGATCCGTTCAGAAAAACAATTTGCCACTAAAGCAGTTAGTAGAAGATGATAGACATGACACCGTACGTTTTAGTACGGACACGAGTGTGGACCGCTGACATACAAGAAAGATATAACGAGAGAATGTTTTTCGGTCAATAGTAGACCGACTGACAAAATGAGTAGAAATCAGTTATCCACACAAAGATTAATACAACCCTGAAGCGACGAAAGTCGTGTACAGGCTAGCCACAGAAAGACCCTAAGACCAGTGGGTACGACAAGGTGACCTGAGGATCACAGCCGCAAAGAAACTACAACATCGTTACCCCAGCCATTTTTTAGCTTATTGCCGAGATGGTGACCTAAGCCTAACGTTTGAGCTTTGCCGTCAAAATTTTCGGGAAACGTTTAGCGATTTCTCCACGCCTCGAGTTTGAGCAGTTGTACTCGAGCTCGAACACATGGAAAATTTAAGATGAGTCTCACGTTGATCCGAATTGACACGTGAGGTAGTACCTACAGCCACCTTGTAGCTGAGGGTACGCTAGTCATAGGGCCGATGAGTAGGCCTCTCTACGTCCCAGGAGTCTCACCATAGCTATGGCGATACCGCTAATAGAATAGATGTGCTTGTTTTGAGGTTCTTAAATATAGTTTCTAAAAGTTTTGTCTTGAATTTTATCTAAGGCACATAGTGAGATTTTGGCAAGTCGCCATGGCAAACTAGTACTAGCAAGATCGGTCGACGACCGGAATAGTCCTATACAGAATCCAGATAGAACCCTCAGTTCTTGAACTTGGGTTAACGGTGTATAATAGTCAAAAGCCGTGTAAATTATGGAGGCTTGAAATAAGAGTCACTAGTCCGGATTTACCTTGGGGCTTGAAGCTGGAGATGCCATGGAAAAGCCAAAATCACTAGAAAGAGGAATACTGGATTCCAAGCTCGATATCCAGATTTTTAGTTCTGGTTAGTACTTTTGTACTTTGTATTTTCAGTTTCTAGTGTATAGTCGGGATGGACTTAGGTTATAGTTTTGTCATTTCCGGGGACGGAAATATTTTAAGTAAGATAGATTGTAAGCCCCGACCCAGAATTATATATTTAGTTCGACTTTATTTATCAGAAATAGTAAAATATTAATTATGCCAAGAATTATTAGTATTAATCGCATAATTTATTAAATTTCAAGTCTAAGCCATGAAGAGAACGTTCGAATTATTATTTCGAAAACGAGATAAAAATCCTAAGTCTAAGCCTCGATAATTTATTTTTATCGAGTAGTAGAAAAGTCTGGAACTTATTTAATCTCGAGCGAGCCCAATTATTTAATTCCGAGCCCAATATTATTTTTCTGTCCAAGTCGAAAGTATTACTTCAAGCCCGTCATATTTTATTTGACCGAACATTTTAAATTACTAAGTTCAGTGGACTAATTTTCCTAAGCCCAAGCCGATTTAAATATCGAGCCCAAATTCAAGCCCAATAAGACCGTGAAACCCTATGTCCTCTCTTACTATAAATACATTGTCTCCTCATTCTCTCCGCTCTCAAAACCCTAGCCCAAAGCACTATTCATCATCTCCCACCCTCATTCAAGATCCAAAGCTAAAATCAACACATTACACCTCCATAATTCAATATCTATCTTCTAAAATTAAAGAACACGCTTCCTTCATCACCATCCATGTAGGATCCGACCACCACTCCCGTTTTCCGGCCAAAACCGCAGCATTCCGGTGAGTTCCCGGTGACCCCGAGCCTGAGCACCTCAGTCGCGCCACTCCACGTCCTAGCCCTTGTTCGCAGCTCCCGACCATAGTCGTTGCACCGCTAGCCCGCGACCATCACAGTGAGACACTGTAATATCCCGATATTTTATCGGTATAAATTATGTTTTAATTCCGATATAATAATGTTATCGATTATTATTTTCGGAATTAATTATTTTCAGTCAAGATTACCGAAATTTATTTTCGACGTACCGTTTACGTTCGGAAATAATTTTGGTAATTAAGCATTATGTTTAATTAAATAATTAAACATAAATTAAGTGATTAATTAGCATTTAAACACTCATTTAAGTCTTAAAGTCGTCCAAGGTCGCCAAATATATGTCAAAGCCGTAAGTTATATGGACATCTTCCAATAAAATAGTACTAATGTCGTAGCTTTCTTCATGTATAGGAGTTAAACCATTTTCTCCCTTTAAGTACTCTATGTGGCAGCAAGTGAGGGGTAGGAAAGGATTAGTCATCCTAAATTATTTTCAATTAAAGGCAAGTGTTGGGTTTAGGAGAAGGCCACGTCCCCCTAGCGTCAACACCTTCCCCCACGGCTTTTGGTATATATAGCATGCATGAACCAAAAATTTTCCCACTTTTCCTAAGCCATATTCAGCATATTTCAATCCCACATATTGCATGCCATCCGCAAGTTTTAAGAAGGCCAAATTCTCATACTATCACACGACAAGATAGAAGCAGCGCACGGCCACACCGGACGCGCACGGAGCCAAGCCATCGCAACATCTTTTCGATTTCG
>CACSLK010000984.1:23036709-23046808 GCA_902706635.1 Striga hermonthica
GCTTAGAGTGGTGGCCAGTTTGCGTAATTCCACTCCGAGCTCTATTGGCTAGATCTGACCACTAGGGTGTGCACATGGTTCCGGCTGAGTTTATTATTACAGTCGGCAGACACAGTTTACGTCCAGTTTATACTGCTGACGAGCCAGTTACAGATAGCAGCAGATATACATGCGTTTGATCATGATGATGCAATTATTATTATTGTTTTATTTCAGTATGAGTTTCTGCGTAGCACAGTGACTTTAGTGCTCACGCTCCCACTATTATTATCTTTTTCAGGTGACAGGGTCGGTCCGGAGGAGTGAGCAAAGCTGGTGGTGGCTGGTGTAGTACATATATGTATATATATATATATGCTTTTGCAGACTTATGATATGTATATTATTTGCCATGTTTTTACTTCTGTTGATGTTTTCAGATTTTCAAACTAGCGTGTCATTTTCCAGACTATGATCCGAGCCTTTTTGGTCGGAGTTTATACAGCATTACACGCTCGTTTGATTAAAAGATAATCCGTTTTTCATAATAGTTTTAAGTAAGCAAAGATAACGGATTTTTAGAAAAGAATGTTTTTCTGTAGCATCCCAAGTCACGATTTCGCGAATTAATACGTATTTTAGAAAAGAATTTGCGAAAATTTAACTCTGATTTTAGTAAGCTAGCGGGGTGTTACAATGCGAGTGGTGGTCTATTATTGATTATGTTTCCGCCTATTAAACTGAATAATGTTAATATTGTTTTTCGAATTTTGATTATTGGATTATCTTAAGGAGTGTGCTCCTTGGATTTAGAAATTTGAGAAACCCGATTTGCATAATGGATTTATAATTGATTATCGAATATTGCAATTATTATTGATTATGGATAATCGTTTTGAAAATGAGTAGAGCCTCAAGGGATATTGAAATAAATTTTGAAAAATTTATCCTGAATTTCGTCTATTGAAAGTGGGGCGTTACACTATACCTGCGTGCGATGTACCTGCGGCGTCAGTGTCTCCTGCAGTCATAAACACAGTCGTATCCACGTCTTGTGCTAGTGGCTTCACGGTACTGCGACACTGAGTTAACTCGGCGCACTACTACTGGATCTAACTTCTTCCTGATACAGATCGAGGGTCTCACTACTTATATGGGTAAAATTTACCCAAGGGTACTTAAACTTTCAACATTGAGGCATTTATGTTCTTTCTTCTCTCAACGTCTAATCTAATGCTAGTGATGTCGTACACCACTAGTACTTAGAGATGACTTCATCACCTCATCTTTCTCATGCTTTCTGATCTTGAGGCTTCGGGATCCTCAACTTCTCATAGAGGATGTCCGAGCTTCAAGTTCAATCTTGGAACTTGTTGTCTACCCGCGTGGGTCGACAACGTTTCGACTCTCAAAGTTGAGTACTTACTCTCCTCTTTGAGTCTACATGACTTTTGGTAATTGGTCCACATCTCTTTTCTTCACGAACCATCGGGCGCACCCTAGGGTGACGCTCTTGGTCCAACAATTCACAATTTAGATCTGGGTCTTCAGTTCTTGCAGCTTCTTGGCGTCTCTCAGTTTGGCGCCTTTGACAATAGTCCTACTCCAGCACCAGGTCGATCGAATTTCGTTTGTCGGTCAGGTGGTCTTCCCGATAACATTTTGAAAATACGTACACGTGATTGCGAATAATGATTAACTCTCCGGACGTTGTCAGTGAAGTGTTCCCACTCTTCATGGCTTCTAGAATTTTCCATATTGGAATATTGTCCATCTGCTCAAAACTTCAAACTCGAGAGTTGTAGCATTTGGCACGGGCATGCGAAATTATAAATCTTCGTCTTCTTAAACATGCTATCTCGACTTCCACGTGTGCGGAAGTTGGTTCTCCTTCTTGAATCATGGTGGGTGCGAACTCCCACTCGGCTTCATTAAATTCTCTGCAAACTGTCGTTTGAGTATTCTCACATTATTGAAACTTCCTTGGGTGACGGTGTCAAAACATGACTCAACGTGCAATCCTCGCTTAAGCTTCCCTTAAACTGGGTATCCTCTTCCTCTAATTACTAGAGATCACCTCATATGGAAAATATATCTGCTATGGTTCAGCTTCAAGCCTCCATGGTTTCTCCCGGACTTATGGCTTTTATTTCAAGCCTCCAGGACTTACCCGGATCTATGACTCTTATACACTGAAAAACTATTACTTCTTATACTAGCTGGAAGGCTCTTGCCAACTCAAGTGAGGTAATCTCTAGAGTTATAACTTAACTTAAAACTCACATAGTTCAAGCAATGGAAAGTCCACTACTTTATCTATGTGTTTCAATCTATTGGTTTGTTAATCTAACTTCCGCAAGTGTCGAATTATAGCAATAACTCGCTCCTTGCGGTCTTTATCTTATGGAATGCAATGAAGTTTTTCAGTCTCAACTTTGAATTTTTAACGAAGGTTTCGAAATATGAAGAAATTCCCGCATCAAAAGTATTGCGAGTTCATGGAATGGAGATAATTAAACTACATACAACTTCTTGAGTCTTCTGGACTTCTGTTTCTAGTGGTGACGGGCGTAGGCATTGGCACTTCCTCCTCCTTGTTGATCTTAAGTCGGTTATTGCTTGTTGGGTTCTGCCATTTCTGGCAAAAATTCATTGAAATGTAGAATTTACTTTGTCTTAACTCTAAGGTTTGAAATCAATCTTATGGCTCGAATAGATTGCCACGGTTATCCTCGATACATAGAAAAAGGTACTTTTCCACAACATAATCGAGACTGTTCCTAGAGTTATATTCCGCTCCTCCATCAGAAAAGTCAACGGTAGAGCGTACAAATAACTGAATCTGCTGAAATTCTGACTAAAACAGTATAGCCGATTAATAAATAGCTACTCTATACTTTAATAATTTATCGAATTTCGAAAACACCTAGCTTGGCTAGAGTTCCGGTTACACTAAAATCTTCTAGGTTCTGACTAGAGTTCGGACTAGAATTTTCAAATCTTAATCGAAGGATAGATCGTACGCCCCTGAAATAATCTGACTATAATTGAATATGCATTCCCAAATAATAAAAGTTGTATAGGTGACGTACCTCGAAGTCGGCGTGGCGTGAGCGTGGTGTGGTAATATCTTACTAAAATTTCAGTATACATAACCACTAAGTGGCTCTGATACCAACTGTAACACCCCTCCTAGACTTACTAAAATTAGAGTAAATTTTCCGCGCTATAAATGGAAAGCACTGTTTTAAATTTTGAAAACTCATATTATTTTTTCAAAAATACTTTAACATTAAAACGCGGGATGCTACTCAACTTTAATCTTTATCTTTATCGCTTTAATCTAACATGCATACGACCAAGTAAATTCATTCTAGAATTAAGGCCATGAATAATACTGGATAAAACATGCATATTCTGAAAATCTGACATAATCTGACATCTGAAATAATATTCTGAAATCTGACATCTGAAACACAAGTCTAACATGCGGAAGCAAGTACAAGTTCAGAAAAGCACACAAGCATAACACAAACATAGATAATTCAAACATGTTCAAATACTATATGACATGTTTTCACAAAAATGTCCTGAAACTGGACCAACACCACATATCTGCTCATGCTCCACGCGGGACTCCATCACCTGAAAAATAGGGTAGTGGGGAGGCGTGAGCACAAAGGAATCAACGGTGCTCCGCTAGAACCAACACTGAATACTCAGCACAATTAATAACAAACTATGAAATCAACATATATATGAAAAACTGGTCTGACTATGGGACTAACGGTAAACCGGTACTCATGTGCACACTCTGGGGGTCCCCTCCCACAAAAATCCAGGAAAGACACTAATCACCCCATCTGGATGCTAGACTTAGGACGGGCCCTAATCACACACATCCAAGTCATAACTGAAATACTGAAATATTGACCAAGACGGGATCAATCATCCGTCTCAGTCCTTCAATTTAAACACATATAGATCTCAGACATGGTAAATTATTAAAAGCGATAAAATACACAGTACATGGTCCCCACCTAAAAAACGGCGAATGTGGATGCTGAAATATATGAAATATGTTGTGTAGCAGGCGGAGGCTCGACTCTCCTCAAGCTACAAATTACGAGCGAAATATTCTTAGTACTAGGCTCAGAATAAAACTCAAATCTTTAATGCCTTATTGTCTAGGTTCGCTCACTCTGCTTTAAAAAAAAAAATCATTTTAGGGATTTACTAGCTGATTTTGAAAATATTATTGTCTTTGAGGCATTCTAGAGTTCTCTGAAATATTTCTAAGTCTGGAACTAAAATCTGACTTAAATCTAATCTGATTGAAATCTAAACTATATCTGGATCTTTAATCTGTATGGAATCTTAACTTTATCTGGAATATTAACTATATCTGAAATCTTAAATATATCTGAAATCTTAAATATATCTGAAATCTTAATCTGACTGAATCTGAAATATATCTCGAACCGTCCGGACTGACCGGACCGGTTCAATTGAACTGGACCGACAACTCACTCGGAGCTGGTTTTTCATTCGCTTGACTATGTGCAGCTCGGTTTGACCGTGGTCCGAGTTCGGCGTGGCAACTCGGGTCGGCACGAACTCCACTGACACGGCTTAGCCGACGTACGAGTTTGAAATGGTTGCACGGTCACTGACGCAGGGGCGTGCTTGGACCACGGCTAACGGAACGACGCGTAGACGGTAGATCGGATGGACTCGGTGCACGGGCACGCACTCGGGGGTTTGACTCGGACTCGGTGCACGGGCACGCACTCGGCGGTTCGGCTCCAACAGTCGAACAAGAGGCGATCACGGGCACGAGACGACAATACGCATTACGAATTACAATACGACGGCTAATAATTATCCAGGCGGTACTAGGGTTTAGTCATTTAAAATCGAATCCAGAAATATACCCGGTTATTGGAACCGGATAAAACTAGGGTTCGATTCTCGAAGAATCCTAACTCACTTAAGGCCGATAATTAATGTATATATTCTATGTGATTTATAATGATTTTAAAATCAACAACTGCAGCTAAAAATCATATCCGGCTAATTTTCTAAAATACCGCATTCCTCGACTAAAGTCCTGATCTTATAACTAAGTCAAACGGTATCCAAATTTATAAAATTCGAATCATAGCATCCTCAATATACTAATATTCAATGGTCAACATATCGAGTCTAAAGTCAACTCCTAATCCACTCAACTCAAAATCGCTTCAACCAGTCAATTCATTCAAACGACTCGTTCGTATACCAATCGAACTCCAAATCTTATCAAATTCACACCTAAGCCTCAAGACAATTTATTATGATTTACCAAATTTAAATTATCATTTTATCACTTGTATAATAAGAGATCGAAAAATCGATTGTTCCAAGCTCGTAAAATTCCCAATAATTCAAGTTTCACTCAAAGTATCAATTTCACATTTTATAATTCACTAATAATTACACTAAGCTCATGGAGGAAGATTCGAGTCATTTTACCTTAAAACAAGCTCGAATCGGAAAAATCGAAAGTAGATCGGCCTAAAAACATGTCAATGAAGCAAATCGGACCGGGGCTACGGTGGTGGGCCGCGGATTTGGGGCCGAGGGTGCTGTCATGGACTAGTTCACGAGCATGGAGGCTCGCTGGTCGTTGGAACCGAGCTGGGGTCGCGGAGAAGCTATTTTTCCAGCATGTACTCGGCAAAATCGGGTCTGGATAGCTTGGTGACGGCCTGAACGGGTACAGCGACGGGGGCTCGAGTTCGCAGACACGACAAGGACAAGCTGGGGAGGCACGCCAGTGACTAGGCTGCTGTTTTCCGGCGGCTGAGGTCGTTCGCCGGGATGGTGGGCAAAGAAGCGGGAGCTGAAGCCGACGGAGCTATGGCGCGCGGTAGAGCTGTTTTTTGACGAGTTGGACGACGTGAAGAGCTGCGGGACTCGCGATTTTTGGTGGGGCGGAGCTTGGACGGGACGCCGTGCTACAGTGACGCCTGAACAGGACCTGCGTCGAGGTGAGCTGCTCGCGGAAGGGCTGGGAAGGCGTGGACCAAGCACGGTTTGAAGCTGCGCGTGCGACCTGATTTGGAAGTGGCAGAACTGAGGTCGCCGGCGGCGGTTTGACGGCAGACGAAGGTCTTCGGCATCGAAGCTTGCCGGATTATGGTAGGGGTGACTGGATTTATGAGGATAATGGCTATGGAGGTGATATTTCTTAGCTCTTTAATGGAGATGTTGCTTGGATCTTCAATAAAGATGATAAAGAATAGTGATGGCTAAAGTTTTGAGTGTAGTTGAGAGATGATAGGATGTTCTATTTATAGTAGTGTGTAGGAACTTAGGGTTTGCTTGTTATTGGGCCATAAAATCGGGCTTGACAATTTATAAAATCTGGCCTTAAATCGCTACATAATCGGGCTAGTGAAAATCCTAACACTCGGGCTCGATTAATTCGGATAGTGACTAGGAAATTAAATATTCGGTCGATAAATAAGATATGACGGCTTGTAGTAATAATTCCGACTTGGGCCGAAATTAAATATTGGGCTCGGAATTAAAATACTACAAGGGCTCGATATTTAAAATATTGCTTGGGCTTGGAAATTAATTCGACTACTCAAATTAAAAATGGGCCGACTAATAAATTGGATCCACTCAAAATCTATTGAGCTCGAATAATTAAATCATTAGGCTTTGGTTCACTTAAATAAAATTTCGATTAACCCAAGGCTCGATTTTAAAAATATAACCGATACTTGAGCTAAATAAATCCAACTTTAATAATTAAAATCGAATAAATTCTCCATGACTTAGACTTTAATACTAATTATTCAATTTAATGTAAATAAATATAATAAATACATCCAATTAGAAAACTGACTATTTATAAAAATAAAGTCGAGCTCCATAAATAGTAACTAACATTCTGGGCGTTACAGCGGGAGCTGTGAAATTACAATGAGTTATACACTAATTTGATACTTCTTTTCTAGTACCAAATCATCGATATAATATTCAGCCATGCAAACCAGTAAATAAGTTTGTCCCCTCTATACTAAGTTAAGCAAATTTTGTATATTCATGATAAAAGAAAATTTATAGGACTCACGTTTTACCAAATACTTAAAGAGAAGGTGCCTGAAACATTTCTAAAGAAAATCAATTCTTAGAGTTCTGATATTGAAAGGTGGATTTGGTAATTTTTGTAAATAAAATGATATTTACTTTTGACAATATTTTTCAATTTGGGAAACAACTAGGGTTGTCAGAAAAACCCACCGGGTCGGGTAACCCGCGGGTAACCCAGAAAATCAGGTCGGGTATACCCGGTGATAGCGGGTTTTGTGTTGTGTTTGGGTTTTTTATTTTTACCCGCAGACCGGGTCGGGTCGGGTACGGGTTAAACAAAAAAACCCTTTTACCCGACCCGTTTATCCGACCTGTTTATCCAGTGGGTTTTTCTACCCGACACGTCTTTTTACCCGCCTGATTACCCGCACACCTAATAACTATAAATAGAAATAAATATACAAAAAATACATGCTCAAAAAATAATAATTTAGTAACTAAAATATTTTTAAAATTTTATATATATTGAAGAATGAAGATGGAGTATATTCATATAATTTGGACATAACTTTTTGATACTTCTTCTATTTTTATAAGTATGAGCGTCACATATATAAATATGATCAATTTATAATTTTTATAAAAAAATAATAGCTCTAATTATTAGAAATAGCATATATGTAATAAATAATATATACTAGATAATAAGTTTATACGTGTATAGTTTGTTCTATATATTTATATCTTTACAAATATTACAAACTATGAGTAACTAAGTAGTATCCAAGTAAAATTCTATGTATAAATCTATGAAGTTGTGTCTTTATATGCGATATTAATGTATACTATGCGATAGAACTAATAGCATACTTTATCATATATAATTTATGTGTTAAATTTAGACAACTATTTTTTGTACCAAGTGTTAGATATATCTCGCTATATGAATTCATATAAATATTATATTGTCAATTTGAATTTAAAAGTACATCATATTACTTAACAAAAACAAAAATTACAGTGTTATATTTTATAATCATGTTTTACTATTTATTTTGCATTTGAATATAATTTCTTTATATGTATGAATATCAAGTAGAACATAATTATGAATTGTAATTTAATTGGAGTATATGAGAATTCTATATGTTGAATTTATCAATTATCTATGCTCGTAATTTATTTATTTAATTTACCAATAGTTATAGGTAGTATTATTTTACGTATCATGATCTCTCTAATACAAACTATGAGTAATTAAGTATTATCCAAGTAAAATGCTATGCATAAATCTATAACATATTACCGTTGTTTCATTGGAGCACGATCACTGGCAATTCGTGAAAGGTCAAAATAGTGTATAATATGCGACAAAACTAATAGCATACTTTTTTTTTAAACTAATAGCATACTTCATCACATATAAGTTATGTGTTAAATCTATACATCTGTTCTTTTATTTTATTTTATTTTTTGTGACCAATTGTTAGATATCTCTCTTTATATCATTTCAAATAAATATTAAAAGTACATCTTGTTACATTTTTAACAAACACAAAAATTAATTTCAGTCTTATGTTTTATAATCATTTTTATAATTTATTATACATTTCAATATAATTTCTTTATCCTAGATGAATACCAAGTAGAACGTAATTATGAATCATAATTTAATTGAAATGTAGTACTATACTATATATTGAATTTACCAATTATATATGCCCATAATTTATTTATTTAATTTACTAATACTTATAAGTAATATTATTTTACGTATCATGATCTCTCTAGCTTAAAATTTGTGTATTCTTTTATCTTTATGATATAGTTAAGAATTTCAAATATTTGTTAAGAAAATAATTCTTAAATCAACAAAAACATAAAAAGCGTACAAATAGTTTGGTATATAGATTGCTGACTTTTAACTTGATATGTTTTACATATTTAGCAATATAGAAATGAAATTACTTATGTTCACTTACTCTATTACATAAAAAGGTTGTCTAATATTAAATACTATTTTATTTAATAATTTGTTTTCCCTATAATCAAACTCACTAAATACATCTTTATTTAAAATAAGTTAAATAAAAGAATATGCATAGAAATTTAGAATTAAATTAAATAAAGGAATTAAAATGCATAGAATATATACAATATATAGTGAGATATATAATCTTAAAGTTAATTTGACGGCAAATTCAAGTTAAATCCCCCCTCCTATAATGAACTTCCAGTTCAGTCCCCTTGCAAATA
The DNA here is from genome assembly GCA_902706635.1 of Striga hermonthica. Taxonomy (NCBI): domain Eukaryota; kingdom Viridiplantae; phylum Streptophyta; class Magnoliopsida; order Lamiales; family Orobanchaceae; genus Striga; species Striga hermonthica. The sequence goes on from CACSLK010000984.1 coordinate 23,046,031, forward strand.
AAGTTCCACTGCACTCCCTTCCCTTAATTTACATTTTCCATTTGACTCCCCCTATATAAAGTTATGTTATTATTATTCATTTATTTTTTTGCCTTTAATTCATTTTAAGTCTCTCTCTCTCTTTGTCCCCTTCTCTTCTATCTCTCTCCATCCATCTCTGCTCTCTCTCTATTTGATTTTTCGTCGCCATCCATCTCTGCTCTCTCTGTTCGTTCGTCGGAATCGCCATCGCCATCCCCTTCTCTGCTCTCTCTTTGTTCATCAGCATCGCCTTCCATCTTCGTCTCTCTCTCTCTGTCTGTCACTCCCGTTCGCATCTCTGTGAAGACATGGTCGGTTCCAAAAAAAAATCTACATGCAAACCGTCCTCATCGACACCCACGAAGGCATTACCGAGCTCAAAGGTAATGTATGATATTTGGGCTTTGTTCATAATTTTAGGGTTTTATTTCAATTTAGATGTTGAATTCGAAAATTAGGATTTTTTTAATTTAGGGCTGAATTTGAAATTAGGGTCTATAACAGTAAACAAGGTAAGATTTTGGAGAGTTTTTTCGACAACTTTGAATTTTTATTGAATTCGAAATTTGGGGATTTTTTTTCAAAAATTTGGATATTTTTTTGAATTTAAAAATTTTCAAAATTTAGTATTTGGTTGGTGCTAATAAACTTTGAATTTGATTTTTATGTCAACAATTAAGAATTTTATTGATAAATTATAACTCTTTGCATGCCTAGGGTTTATATGAATTAGGGCTCAATTAGGGCTAAATTAGTT
>CACSLK010000984.1:23092358-23103467 GCA_902706635.1 Striga hermonthica
TTGTCGATGCCGTTGACTACTAACCCAACAGAACATCCAACTCATACTCGTCATGATCATGAAACACATGTGGCGACGTCACATGCCACGTCGCAGCCTCATCATACTTCTCCACGTCAAGAAGAACAGGCTCATGTAATTGTTAATCCAGTAACGAACAATCAAGTCCCAGATCAACCTCCTGTGTAGGAGATGACTGCTGAAAGTCATTCTGCTCATCACCAGAGAGTTTCCCCACGTCCTAGACCCATCTCGTCAGCACCTCACGCTCGCGAAGATTTACGACGCCAAATTGAACGCAATCGTCTTTCAAGGCATAGTGCGGAGGAAATTGAAACTCTCCGCAAACGTTTGGCTGAACTTGAAACGCGACAGAAGTCACAAGAAGATTCACCCCGACATGTCGCGACATCGGGAAATGTTGTTGTCGAGGCGGATTCTCCTTTAGCCCCCGAACTTACTGCGGAGCCACTCCCTGTGAAGGTAAAAATCCCGCAAATCGGCATGTATGATGGGACGTCGGATCCAGATGCACACTTAGGCCATTACACGTCTTGGATGGATTTACATGGGGCTTCAGATGCTTTGAGGTGTCGGATGTTTTCGCTTACACTGGGGCCACGAGCCCAAAAATGGAGTTTCTTGTACGAGTCAACAATTCATTATTGCCGAAGAATCCATGTCGGTCCCCAGTTTCGAATTCTCGGTAAAAGAAAGCAAGGTTGAACCAGATACCAAAAAGAAAAACAAGAAGAACTTTGGGAAAGCACAATTTCGGAACTCCTCCAAAGGATATGAAAATACTCCAGAGTCTCGGGCGGCTCGTGATCAATATTCGGACAATGTCAGGACAGGTTATCATGCCGTTTATTCCGCTGGAGCAGCCACCATATATGAGGAACTGAAAGGAAAGGGAATTATCCCAGACCCGAGACCTGTGAGAACTCCTGAAGACAAGTTGGATAAAACTCGGTACTGTGCATACCATAAGTCTCCAGGGCACAATACCGATGAGTTTCTCGGTCTTTTGTCGGCACTCTTACGTTTAATCGGACAACCCCAGCTTCAAAAGTTTCGAAATTTTGATAACCGCCGAAAAGGAAGGCCCTTGGATCTTTCAGACGACGAAGATGAAGACAACCGACCTGCTAACCAGAAGAGAGCTCGTGCAAACGATAAGGAAGTTTTCACGTTTTCTACTCATGTCGGAACTTCGACCGACAACTACAGGAAACCTAAGACACATGATCCCGCAGATTTTTCACGTTGCATACCTCGAGTCAACTCCAATAACAAACAGTTCGATACGTCTCGACGGAAAGTCAAAGCTTATGCTCGGGAGGCTCAGAATGCCGAGAAACGAGTCATGAATGTTGATCTCCGAGATACCATCAACAAACGGAATTGTCCTATTACATTCAGTATTGAAGACGCTAATTTGTTCGCTCATCCCCATTCCGATGCTCTTATCATAACCGCCCCGATTGGAGGAATTCCTGTTCATCGGATCTTGGTCGACACAGGAGCGTATTCAAGTATCTTAATGCTCCGTACTTTCAAGAAATTGGGTTTGGACCCAGCCGATATTAGACCGTGTAACGATCAGATTCAAGGTTTCAACGGAAGCATTTCTTGCCCCGTTGGCGAAATATTGCTCCCCATCCGATTTGAAGGCTTTGGACCGAAGTCCAAGATTATTATGGAAACTTTCAAAGTCTTGGATGTCCAAAATGAATATAATGCTGTAATAGGACGAACCGCACTTTATAAACTCCGTGCTGCTGTGTCAATTTTTCATTATGCTCTGAAGTTCCCCACCATTGAAGGAGAAGGCACTCATTACGGAGATCAACGGGAGGCCCGAAGTCTGATGCTGCTCTCAACCTCGCGCAGCTTTCATATGATGGGAAAACAAGATGCTGGTAACTCCCTTGAGCCAAGTAATTCAACTCCTGATGTTGAAAGAACCAATCAGTTCATCCCAGATACCGACATGTCTCAAGCAGACATTAACTTGCCGCTTGTCGATACCGACGTCCCTATAACGTCGGTCCCGCCTGAAACATCAACTAAAACCCCCGATCGAGAACAATCTTTTCATGAAAAAGACATAGAAATGCATGAGGATATAGACCCAAGGATGCAGTTCAAAGATGGAAGTCATCATGTCCGAGCAGAACCTGTTGAAGATATCGAGATCATTTACGTGGGCGGGCCAGATCAGCAGAAATCGCTGCGTATTGGGGCCAATCTGCAAGAACCCATTCGGTCAAATTTGATCCAATTCCTCCAGTCAAACACTGATGTGTTCGCTTGGAAGCATGAAGACATGAAAGGGATCGACCCACAGAAGGCATGCCATCGTCTCAATTTGGACAAGACTGTCAAACCGGTTATTCAGAAACGTCGGAAATTCGGCCCAGATCGCCAGAAGGCCCTTGAAGAAAAAGTAAATAAGCTCATAGATAATAAATTTGTCAAGGAAGCCAAGTACCCGACGTGGATATCGAACCCTGTTCTGGTTAAGAAAGCCACCGGTCTTTGGCGTCTCTGTATAGATTTTTCAGACTTGAATCAAGCGTGCCCGAAAGATAGCTACCCCATTCCACACATCGATTACATGGTAGACGCTACGTCGGGACACCAACTTATGAGTTTTCTGGATGCCTATTCAGGCTATAATCAGATTCCCATGCACCCTGATGACGCTGAACATACCTCGTCCTATTCAGCTCGAGGCCTTTATTGCTATGTTATGATGACTTTCGGATTGAAGAATGCAGGGGCCACATATCAAAGATTGGTCAATAAGATGTTTGCTCGCTTAATCGGCCATACAATGGAAGTTTATGTAGACGACATGTTAGTGAAGTCGGAACAGGCCCCTGACCATATCGCTCATCTCTCCGAGGTCTTCGATATACTCCGAGAATATTCCATGGTGCTTAACCCCAAGAAGTGTACTTTCGGAGTTGGATCAGATAAGTTTCTAGGATACATGGTGAGTCAAAGAGGGATCGAAGCCAATCCCGCCAAGATTCAAGCCATACTTGACCTAGCTCCTCCGACATCTCTCAAAGGTGTCCAAGCTTTAACTGGTCGACTGGCAGCCCTTAATCGGTTCATTTCAAAGTCAACAGATCATTGCAAACCGTTCTTTGACGCTATCAAAAAGAAGAAACCGTTCGAATGGACCATGGAATGCCAGAATGCTTTTGACAACATTAAACAAGTTCTCTTGCAGTTGTCGACGCTGCAAAAGCCACTTCCTGATGAATCTCTCTATTTGTATCTTGGTGTAAGTGACGTTGCTGTTAGTGCTGTTCTCATACGGCAAGATGGACTTCAACAGTTTCCGGTGTATTATGTTAGCAAGGCTTTACATGACGCTGAATTGCGATATCCACACATGGAGAAGTTGGCCTATGCTTTGATCATTGCTGCACGGAAGTTGCGCCCATATTTTTTGGAGCATTCAATTGTTGTGTTCACGACATACCCTCTCCGACAAGTCCTTCACCGACTTGATACATCGGGAAGAATGATTAAATGGGCGATAGAGTTGGGACAGTTTGATATTCAGTATCGGCCGCGAACCGCTATCAAAGCCCAAGTACTGTCCGATTTCATTGCTGAATTTACTCCCACTGTCAACTCATCCATTGAAGATCCGACATGGACTCTCTACATTGACGGATCGTCCACCGCCATACGAGCTGGAGGAGGGATCGTCTTGGTTAGTCCTGATCAGCAAGTATTTTGTTACTCTGTGGCATTTACCTTCCAGGCCACCAATAATGAAGCCGAGTACGAGGCCCTCTTGTCAGGTTTACGCTTTGCCGAATCCATGAATGTTTCCTCTCTCCGGATATTTTCCGACTCTCAGTTACTAGTCAGCCATATTAATGGTACTTTTGAAGTCAAAGAACCACGGTTGTTGCCTTATTTTGATCTCGTTAAAAAGAAGCTGGCACGGTTTAAAATGACGTTGGAGCATATACCTTGGTCATCCAATATTCAGGCAGATGCTCTTTCACGATTAGCCTCATCAACCGACTTGAATAATGTTGAGTTTGTGCAAATTACCCAACAGGCCACTTCATCAACAGTCTCTACCGACGTTGTCATGGTTGACGCCGCCCCAGTGACTTCAAATTCTACATGGATGGACCCGATCATTGATTATCTTCAAACTGGGGCCTTATCTGAAGACCCGAAAGAAGCTCGCGCCCTTCGTGTTTGTGCTGCTCATTACACCATTGACCAAGGGACGTTATATAAACGTGGGTATTCTACCCCATTGCTCAAATGTTTATCAGAGGTTGAAGCTCAACGAATCCTGCAAGAAGTACACGAAGGAGTCTGCGGTACTCACCAAGGAGCTCAAACTTTGTCTCACAAAATTCTCCGACAAGGCTACTACTGGCCTACCATTAGGAGAGATGCTACAGATTGGGTGCGACGGTGCCATAAATGTCAAATATTCGCTCCCAATGTTAACCAACATCCTGAACTCCTCAAGTCGATATATAGTCCATGGCCGTTTGCAAAATGGGGGATTGATTTGATCGGCCCACTTCCAACAGCAAAAGGGGGAGTTCGGTTTGCTATTTTAGCTGCCGATTATTTCACCAAGTGGGTTGAAGCTGAGCCCCTTGTGACTATCACAGAGCAAAAAATGGTAGATTTTGTATGGAAATCAATCGTTTGTCGGTTTGGAATTCCCAACTCCATTATAACCGACAACGGTCGTCAGTTTGAAGGCAAGCGATTTGAAAGTTTTTGTGAAGATTACGGCATCAAGTATTTCTTCTCGTCACCTTATCACCCACAAGCTAATGGACAGATAGAAGCCGTAAACAAGATTATCAAGAATGGCCTGAAAACTCGACTTGAAGCTGCAAAAGGATCGTGGCCCGATGAATTGCCTTATGTCCTCTGGTCTTATCGGACGACGACGAAAAATTCCACTGGAGAAACTCCGTTTTTGTTAGCCTACGGAGCTGAAGCCGTGATACCGGTTGAACTTGCCTTTCCGACATATCGGATCACTCACTTCTCCGAAGAAACCAACCCAGCAAACTTGAAAGCCAGTCTCGATTTGGTCGATGAATTACGGGCCGACGCCGAAGTTCGCAATGCCGCTTATAAACGACGAAGTGAAAAATACATAAACTCAAAGCTCAAGCCACGCTCATTTATCAAAGGAGACCTTGTTCTGAAAAGAGTTACTGGCGCCAATGTCAGCCCGTTACAACCAAAGTGGGAATGACCTTTTAAAGTAAATCGTCTGATCTCTAATGGCACCTACCGACTTGAGACGCTAGACGGTGTTCCCCTTCAATATCCTTGGCACACGACATACCTGAAGAAATACTACCAGTAAACCTTATGGCCAAGGTCCTGTCCTCGACATGTAAAAAAGCTTTTGTCCTACCTTTGTACAAAAACCATATTTTGCTATCAATAAAGTTTGTGTGACGAACCCCTGTAATTTGTTCGATCACTCGGACCACAATAAATCGGTCCCCGTTGCCAAGGCTAAGCGTGTTTCATACCCTGAAGATGGTATGACCTAGCCAAATGCAGCAAAGCCGGATACTTCCAAGCCCTGAAGATGGTTTGGGGAGGCTTACGCTCTATAATGTCAAATCCCGACGTTGATTTGATGAGCTCGCAATAAGTGTTTACAGTAAAAAGCAAGTCCTTTGTGACTTGTTCTGATAAAGTTTGCGGACGTCGGGTGAACTGTAAATTATACCGACGCTCAAAAATTTAATCAAGAATTTGATGTCAAATCCTGACGTTGATTTGATCAAATAACGATAAAATTCTTAAGTTCTTTGAGACGTTCAAGGACTTACGCGATAAATATCTTCAATAAAAGGCAAGTTTAGCGTAACTTGTCCTGATAAGGTTATTGATGTCAGAAATACTCTAAGACTATACCGATATCAGTAATTTGTATAAATTATGGCACTGATGTTGCGTCGGAAACTTTAAATCTGATGAATATTTATTCACTTTTTCCGACATACTCTGACTTGTTATAATAATAAGTCACGATAAAGCATTCATAAAAATATTTCATTCATCAAACATTAATATTTCATTTTAAAATCAAAATATTGTCAATACATCCCCAGAAAAAGATAAACAAACAGCAAAACAAATTGAAGACATTAAATTTCCTTGGTCCCTGACGATGACGCTCCTCCTACATTGGGAAGTCGGGAATCCTCAGTCTCAGCCTTGTCCTTCTCAACAGCATCTAAGTGTTCAATCAACCTTTGGCTCAGGCGTTGAACGACATCCTCTTCCTTCTATTCCAATGCTCGGACGACATCGCTCTCTTTGATTATGACGACGTCGCCATCTTCATGCAAAACAGGATCATCGTCAAAAGGGACTGGGTCAACTACCCAACCTTTGGCCTTGGCATCATCTTCCGCCACTTTGCGTGTAGCATAGCTGACAATTGCGCCTAAAAGCTCTTCATCAGATAGGCCCTCAAATGTTTCATTGACAAAGGCCTCGGCGATCGTCTCCACGCATATGTTAGCCATTTCGGGCTTCTTAGCTTTCTCCACTTCGAGGACCATATCGATGAATGATCGGCGGATCCTTGCCTTACGCTCCTCTGACAAGGGGACCATATCCAGCTCCAGCATCCGACTTTCTTTTTGCTTTAGAAGTCGGTCAGCGAAGTCTCTTTCATCTTGATCGGCCGGAATATGAGCACCCTTCATCTCGGGATTCAATCCGTGTTTTTCCACTTTATGGAGAAGGAAGATCCGCAGCTCGTCTAAAGTGTAGACGCCACTCTCTACTCGGTCGATTACCCAGCGTAATGTCAGTGCGGCATTCAGCTCTAAGTCCCATTCAGTGATAGCGTCGGCATTTGGCACAGTGTCAGATTCAGTCATTGATTTCTGACCGACATCAACGCCTTCTTGGAATTTGAGCTTGGCGGCGGCAACCATTTCTTGATGAAGCTTGTTCATGGCCACTTCGTGAGCTTCACGACTTCGGATCAACTCGGCATCCTTATCAGATCGGTCCTTCCGTACAGCCTGGAGCTCCGCCCTCAACCTCGTAAGCTGCTCGTCTTTCTCTTTGGCCACCTCAGCAACTTTGGCTAGCTCGACCGATGTGAGATCATGGGCTAACAGTAAATTCTCCTTCTCGGTTTTAAGAGCATTTACTTCCGCCTGTGCCGCCTGCAGCTCAGCATTCTGTTTTGATAAGGTCGCCTCATAACGAGATTTCTCGTCTTCCAGAGATGCTATGGCGCCTTCTTTCAAACTTAACTCATGTTGCTTCTCATCAAGCTCATGAGCTCGGCTCCGATAACTATCCTCGGCCGCTATAAAACTAACAAGTGCCCGGCCCAAGCAACCTCGGGCATAACTAAACTTCTGGTCGTCTGGCAGCGATGCGATTCCCGCATGAGTTTTCGGGTCCCACGACATTAATGGAACCCTTGCCGCCTTAACCGCCTCGTCAGGGAACCGTTGGTTGTTTGTGATTTTCGGCTCAACCACTGTTTGAAACATTGAAAACCAGGGGTCGAACACTCCCTCCGGCAGCGTTAGCTCCGCCGCTTTCTTCTCATTAATTTTGAGGAAGGAATCCCTCAGAATGATCTCGGGTTCCTCTTCCTTGTCCTTGCCAGCGCCAGTATCTTGTCTCTTTCTCATCCTCTCTGCTACATGAGACACACTGGACTGTTTGCGACGATGAATCACCGGCTCGTCAATTTCCTCCGGCACTTCTTGGGGGACTTCCGGCTCAACTACCGACTCACCGACTGGCGTCATTATCTGTTGCAGTGGTGCCACTTCAAGTGGCGGGACGTCGGTAACTGTTGGCTCATTCGTAATCGCCGGTGTAGGCTCAACCCTTGTTGATGACGGTTCACCGATAGCGCTTTGAGATCGGTTGAGATTTTTCTTCCATGCCTTCAGAAGGTTCATGCGTCCAGCAATTTCGGTTGATCGGAGATTTTTATTTTTCCCGACTTTGTTCTTTAAGTCCGAGTTTGGGTTACGTCTCCGGTGTTCTTCCGCTTCTGTAGGGTCTCCGAAACCAAAGTATCCCAGCAGTGGATAATAAACTGTTACAACAAATTCAAAGTTAGACCGATATCGTTAAACACAAATAATATCACGAGATAGACCAAATCATGAAGAAGATTACCTGGTAGAAATGAAGAATCAAGTACTCCTAGAGACAATCCAGCCAACTCTAAACGAGAATCTTTCACAAGTCGCTGATATCGTCGTTTGTTGGCAGACACTTCAAACAATTTATCTACTCGATCGTATAGTAGACCTTCAAACTTCGGTTCTTTCTTCCCGGTTGGTTTCGCTACAAGGTCACAAAAGTCCACCTGTTAGCGACAACAAAAAACAAAATATTAATAACCGAAGTGAAGAAAATGGAAACAACTTACAATAACCAGATTTAGTGGCCATTGGGATGCTTATCCCGTCGGAAAGAAGATCATTAGCGAAGTCGGGGCACTGCCAATCTCCCCCGACCCACAACCACTCCTCTTGGAAGCCATGTAAAGTATCGGGGACCTCCATTATTAGTTCACCGACTTTAACCCTTGGCTGGGGTTTACCGACAATAGAAAAGGTGAGAAGTGGGTCCGACACTTGTCTATCTGGGCTCTTCCGGAACGTAAACATGCTCCTCATGTCCTTTGCCGACGGCAGATCCCACTTTTTCTCGGCAAAAAGTACTAACAGCCCGATTATTCGTTTCCAAGAATTTGGAGCGATTTGGCATATCGGAAATTCCCAGTCCCGCAAATACTCGGTGATTATGCGTGGCAAAGGAAATCGCAAGCCCGATCTTAGGCTCTCAGCAAAAACTCCGACACAGTTGGGTGGAGGGCATGTGATCCTCTCACCTGGATATGGGGCAAACAGGTGTACCGACGAAGGAACTCGAATTTCGCCCCGTAGCATAACGACGTCGGCGTCAGTAAGAATACTCGGTTCACCATGAGATGTAATTTCAGGATTCGGCCATCTCCTAATAGGACGCCTCCAAAATCTCGAGTCGTCGATGGCGTTTCTCTCTACAATTTTATCCCCTTCGCTGTCATTTAGACGGATTTTCAGCCGTTCAACAAACACTGGATCCCACCGGTTATACTCAGATAATAACTCCAACTCTCCGGAGTGGACCATGTTAATCATCATCACGTCCAACTCGTCGTCACCCGAAGACGCCCAAGATACACTCATGATGTCGAGAAAGAGGGAAAAGTCGGAGCAAATAAATGAAATACGATGAAGAATTCTTACCACAGAGAGTCGTTCGTGGATCTGAAGTGCTTTGAGTACGGTTGAAAAGCGATTAATTTGCAAAGAAAGCCAAAAAGAGTGAGCACAAGAAGAAGATGAAAGTAAAGTAGATCTCAAAAGAAAAATTCCTATTTATATCAAACCCTAAATTTGAAAGCGACCGTTGAAAACCGATCGGATTAGGGGCGTGTGGATTACACGTTATGGATCTACGAGTCGACGCGACCCTTGGAAATCGTGCCTCTTTATTACAGCTACGTGGCCTATTTTAAGTGACCGTTATCCCTATTAATAAAACGGTGCAATTAATTTCAATAAAGTGTGTCGTTTCAACTTTTAAGTATCCTTTCTACAAGTGTGAAGATATCGGATGCAGATGACAGAACCGACATGTCACGTTAATGCAGAAATTTGGTTACATCCTATTAGTATTTCAGCATCATTGCCCGTCTTCTGTCCAGACGACCATTAATGCTGGGGGCCACCTTGTTGATATCATTTTCAGTAAGCCGAATTAAGTGACATTAATCCGCTGATTGGGGTCAGTATAAGGATAATTAAGATTCATGCAAGCACATGACGCTTCCACCGACTTCAAGACGGCTACACGATGAAAGATTCAACAAGAACCGACATCTCCATTATTTGACCGATGTCACATGTCGGTCAACACTTGTCAGTCGGCACACGTCGGTCAACACATGTCGGTCGACACATATCGGTCACGACATATCGGTTATGACTGGATGAACCGATATCTATAACATGCCACCTCAGCATGGTAAGGCGGCGAAAACTCAGCATAGGTCATCATTACGTTTGTCCAAGTGGCGAGTTATCAAGAAAAGCAGCTAAGGGCCGCCTTTGACCTTTCGAAAAGTAATGATGACTATACGGATAAATGTTGTACTTAAATATAAAAGGAGAAAAATCAATCTCCAGAGAATAAGAGAGATACAATAATAATAAGACTTTACTACACACATTCCATCTCCTTTAACAACATACCAGTTCTTATAGTTGAATATTTGATTGTACTCTAAATTTCCTACAATCAGACCGTTGTTAATTCCCGTTTGACAACACCCACCCTCTAAGGGGTGGTCGTTACATGCGACCATCCAGCCTCATGGCCTTAGTCATAATAGATTTTTCCTTTTTGAACACATGCCCACCCTCAAAGGGGTGGTCGTTACATGTGACCATCCAGCCTCATGGCCTTAGTCATGATGGATTTTTCCTTTTTGAACACATGCCCACCCTCAAAGGGGTGGTCGTTACATGCGACCATCCAGCCTCACGGCTTTGAACATGATGGATTTTTCCTTTTGAACGCATGCCCACCCTCAAAGGGGTGGTCGTTACATACGACCATCCAGCCTCATGGCCTTAATCATGATGGATTTTTTTTCTTTTGAACGCATGCCCACCCTCAAAGGGGTGGTCGTTACATACGATCATCCAGCCTCATAGCCTTAATCATGATGGATTTTTTCGAACGCATGCCCACCCTCAAAGGAGTGGTCCTTACATACGACCATCCACCCTCATGGCCTTATTCATGATGGATTTTTTCTTCGAACGCATGCCCACCCTCAAAGGGGTGGTCGTTACATACGACCATCCAGCCTCATGACCTTAATCATGATGGATTTTTTTCTTTTGAACGCATGCCCAACCTCAAAGGGGTGGTCGTTACATACGACCATCCAGCCTCATGGCCTTAATCATGATGGATTTTTTTTGAACGCATGCCCACCCTCAAAGGAGTGGTCGTTACATACGACCA
>CACSLK010000984.1:23174154-23187920 GCA_902706635.1 Striga hermonthica
TGAGACCCGCGTGTCGTTCAACCGTGATCCGTTTGACGAGTTGATTAGAATCAACTAAAGGCCAAACCTATCCGCCCATTAGGTTGTGGTGTTCAGACGAACTTCACCAACGGTACTCTACATAGTCTCAGAGTCGACAAAAATTTTAAAAGGTAAACGTCCATATCCTAACTATAGATTCCGCTGCGTTAGGATTTATTTCGATAAAGTTCAATACTGTGCATGTTGTTTGACGTTCCTAACAGAACCCAACATCGGTAACCAGGTGGGTACAGTTTGTGTATCTATAATTATCGCATTTTGTTATTTCGTATAAATGTTCGTTTTGATAACTTAAGTATGCTTGAGAACATTCGTCTAGTGTGTTACACCGCCATGGGTGTCTCGCCTTCGGTGCCTTTGACGAATGCATAAACAGTGAGAGGTCGCTGAACAGTTTGCCTAGTTGGGAGGTGACGCCCTGAACAATTTACCTAGTCTGGAGGGGAAAAACAGCTCCACTGTCTTTCGGAAAAGATCCCTTTGCCTATGTCGAGCTAGGGAAGGTTTCCGGTTACTTCCTTGCCGATGTCTGATCGGAAGGTTGTTGTATGTACATAGGAGATTTTGCGATATGGCCGAATAGGGAGTTAGACCTAGATTCTATGCATACTCTATTTATGGTTTTGGATCTTTATGAAGAGATAGACTTAGGCGATATTGGTGAGCATTGTGGTTTTAGCTCACCCCCATTGTTTTGTTGTTTCTCCTTCTTTACCTCTTTCTCAGGTTGAGTTGGCTGGCGGCGGCGGCGAGTAGACGAGCAAGTGATGGTCATTGGATTATCAAGTTCTTTTTGCTTCTACTTTATCTATCTATGTTGGATATCTCATTTTGATGCTTCCGCTTCGTTTATTTTCAATCATGTTGAACCTTTGACTCGAATCTGGAAATCATGATTTATGGATTGTTATTTTAATTGTTAATCTGCATGGGAAGGTCCTTTGTGTTTGTACCCTTGTTTATTTGTGTTGGTAGTAGCGCCTGTTACGATTTAATGTTTTAAATTTGAGATTTTGCGAAAAAATTACTCTGAATTTTATAAATAAATTTGGTAAACTTTTTAAATTAAAACGGGGAGTTACATTATGGTATCAGAGCTAGTCTGCGTTTCTGTAGACTATCACTAGTGTCGGTATTGTTAATGTCCATTAACCACTCGCTTTCGTCTAGCTGCGCCAACTGGAGATATGAGTTTTGTTGTTTTGTTTATTTCATATGGGGCTTAGGACTATCCACTTTTGTTATAATTCGAATTCTAGTGTTTATTGGGTAAACTCTAATCGCATTTGGGGTTAGTTATGAACCCTTGAATTTTATCCCTCTATAAGATTCGAGTTAGCACTTTGCGAGAGCTATCTTGTTAATAGTTGAGATTTGTGTATATGCACCATAGCTTTCTGGTGACCAACGTCAGGATGCCTTATTGAGATTAGACAACCTAGAAGTTCTGAATGTGCGGGATCACTCGAACATCTGGGGCAGCTGACAAGTGGACCAGAAGAGCAGTGGTGGAATCCAATCATTGGAGTGCGATGATTGGGATTTAAAGCGACGAACGAGTTGTCGACCGATGCCAGAGAATTCTGTTGATCGATGGAGTATTGCTAATGCGACTCTCGAGGATGGCGAAATATTGAGAAAAGCAATGGCTACTCTTTATTGCGTGGATAATGAGCGTGGACCACGAAGGCTGACAGTTTGATGGAATGACTCCGTAAACTCAAGAGGATCTAGCGTACTGTATACACAGAGTCCTAACTCGACTATTCTGTTATCGTTTGCTATATCAACTACTGACATGGAGGCCAGTAAATGACCATACCATTTCATTTCAGGTGCGAATGAAGGAGAGTCATCACCGAAAATTGAGATTAAGTGTCGTCTATTAATTCAACTACTCACATGGAGGCCAGGAGAGGACCATGCCGTTTCATTTCAGGTGCGAATGAAGGAGAGTCATCACCAGAAATAGAGATTGAGTTTCGTCTATTAATTTTTCCGCTTTCCGTGTTTTATCTTTTAAATTGTTGTGCAATTCTTGTATTTGATACTTGGAACTAACTTTGTTTAGAGACTTTGTGTACGAATAAGGATAAGCACATTTGATTTTTGCTAAACCTTATTTCGTCGCAAGGTTTGTGATTTCTATTTATGATAACTCCGAGTCCATGCACTCGAGAACACAAATGGTCGGCACAAACCATTAAAGTACTTTGGCTTGGAGGCCAGCGACGGTCATTTACCTTATTGTGATTAAATTGTATGTCGCATAGGAAACAGTTTTTCCCGATCGAGAGTCGTCGGCTAATGCGAGGAAGGTGTTATACCTTGAAAGATTATGAGGGATCTTTTAAGGAGGGTAGTCGAGCTTGGAGCATGTGTATTGTGAAGCGTAGAGCCGCCTGTATTCTCGAACTTACGTTTCATTGTAACCTTTGTCAAGTTTTCGTTCGTTTGTCTCTATTTTGGCCTTCGGGAGAAATCTTTCGCTCCCTTGGATTTTTGCAAAACCTTTGAAAACCCTTGTCCTTGTTTTCTTGCTCGCTTGGAGTTTCGAGATCAAGTTTTGCGATATGATGTACCAGCTAAGACAAGTTTTTCCAACTTTCTGCTTGTCTTATATTATTCTTTTAGTTGTGTTTGGGTATTCCATTCATCCGAACCAATTAAATTTTATCGTTATCAAGAACGAGGTGGACCATTTATGAGTCACACCAAGCATCTGGATGCACATAGAAGTGGTCCGGAGGATCAACAAAGAAGGCCACCAGAAAAGTAAGGCGAGTTACAACCAACCTGAACACCGGAGGAGTCGATCTATTTCATAACAAAGAATGTTGCACATCGACAACCATAAACTTAACCGATGGATGAGTAAGAATGATCAACTACTATCACAAAGTGAAGACCTATTCAATCAACTGATGACAACTGCAAAATCGTTGAAGACCGATCTGAGACCCGATGTACTATTAGTAGAAGATTGAGGAGTCGACGTATCAAGACGGGCTCTGGAACCCGATGAAATATCTGTAGTCGGATAGTGATTCTTTTGGGCCAAGTAACACAATGGCGACTGCGACGGAATATCTTGTTGTAATTCTTCAGTGACGTCCTGGTCTATCTCTGAGTATGCTGAGACGTAGTAGAAATACCCGAAGACGTGATCGAGATCATTTCAATAAAGAAGCCTCTCGCCTAGACCTTGAGTTGTGAACTCTGGGAAGTACAAATAAATGGACCTCGTTCAGGACTGATGACACGATTAGCTACAGAAGAAAGAGCTTACGTGACGGCCAATGATGTTAGTCGGAAGAGACGAAGTGAGCTAGCTAGTTAGTGTCTCGGAAAGAGCTGCTGACCTAGTACCATTCTCGACTGGAGAGCCGCATTATATTTTCTTTGAGGATTTTTGCGTATCTCTAGCGTTGAGTCTTTTTTGTGTGTTAGAGTGTGTTGTTGGAGAAAGGTAGTGGACTTGGAACTCGGTTTTATGCCCTATTATTTTTGAGACCTTGAAACTCTTAAATTCGTGTAAAACCAAAAAGCTTGTTTGGAATGAACCTCATTTGTACACATTTTTGTGGAAAAACTCTTCTCTTGCTATTGCCTTAGCCTATGTGAAACCCCAAGTCAGAAAATTTTTGTATTGAGAAAAATCATGGATTAAATTCTCTTGTCGAAACCTTAAACCGATCGCCGACCTTGGCTAAATAGAGCCACAAAAGTGGTGGTTGAGCAGGCACGCTCGTACTGAGATACGTTAGGCACTGCAGGGCCGACCGTTGACTCGCAGAAAGGATGCAGCCACCATCACCGATCGCAGGAACTCCCCAAGCCAGTGTGTACGACCAAACATTGACCTAGCAGCTGGTCTCGAACAGGTTCACGTGAGCGTTCTGGTGCCCTGCATATGCAGCGCCTGTGAGCGTGTCGCCTCTCGGAGGACAGCGCATAAAAAATTCAAATGTCCATTTTATTTTTCTTGTGGACGGTTTGACCACCGAGAGTTCCAAGTTCCACCGAATCGCGTTTGCATCCTTGATCGATAGAGTTGATAAGGAAGCGTAGTTGATAAGTTTCCTATGCCTATGCGAGGATTCCTCGAGATGGAGAGATAGGGAACTTGGTTTGCCAGCAAACGGAGCCATGAGGGCTACGTTTCTATTGTAAAATTGTGTGTTGTAAGTATAAGTATAGCAGGGCAACACTGCGTGCATGGTTGCACAGTTATCGTGACAATTTCTTCGGCAAGAAGTCACAGGTTTGTCGAGATTGTGGGTAAGTTTTCGGTGTGACCCGGGCACCATGCTGAAACTCTACTCCACGTGTCGATCACGATTGTTTGACTGATGGTCTCACGGTCGAAGTACTATGAGACCTGTCGAGATTGTGTGTGCATGATGTGTTGTGTTTTGTGTTTACTCACCTTGGGTGGGCCATTTTGGTGTTTTTATGTATCAAACGAGTATCTAGATGATACCATTCGAGATTCCCCTTTCGTATGACTAGAGGTGTGGTATACCTTAGTTTGGGGTAAATGAGAATCCGCTGTCATGTGCGGTTATTCCTTTGAGATCCTTACTCAAGTCAGTGACTTGGCCTATCGCCTAGCTTTACCACCAGATTTGTCAAGGGTGCATGATGTGATTCATGTCTCGATGTTGAGTAGAGATGTGCATGACCCAGACTACATGGTGGACTTTGACGAGCTGCGGGTCGAGTGAGACCTTACCTATGAGAAGGTACCAGTGGCCATTTTCGACCAGAGCGTCCATCAGCTGAGGAACCGGGCAGTGAGCTTTGGGAAGGTGCTGTGGGGCCGACAAGACGAGTCCGAGACGACTTGAGAAAAGGAGGTCACGTTTAGGGGGGAGATTCCCTACCTACTCGTTTTGGAAACTGTAGTATTCGTTTAGTCGTTAGTTTCTTTGTCTTTGAATTCCGAGGTCGAAATTCCTTTTAAGGTGGGTAGATTGTAGCGCCCCATTTATTTTGGATTATTTTGAGATTATTATTTATTTTATTTTATCTGAGATTATTTTAATTCGTGCTCGATTAGTATTTCATTTGACTATGTGATAGTAACTGTCTAATTGCTTTAGTGTATTAATATTAAATCGAGTCGATTTATTTATTGATTTAACCGGATCATCGAGCAACGTGTCTATTCGGATTTTTATCGAGCGTCGAGCATAATCGAGAATTTAAATCTGAGCCCACACTTCCGCCAACCCGCGCCACATGGCACAAATTGGTTTCACCTACCCGGTTCTTCTCTAGCATGCATGTGCGGAAGATTTAGTTTGATTTCAAATTTTGAAACCCCCCAAATTTAAACCATTGATCAAGGATGAAAACGTGGTTTGGTGGAACTTGGAACTCTCGGTGGTCAAACCGTCCCAAATAAAAATAAAATGTACGTTTGAATTGTTAATGCACTGTCTCTCGAAAGGCGACACGCTCGCAAGCGCTGCATATGCGGGGCGCCAGGATGCTCACGTACACCTGCTCAGAGACCAGCTGCAAGGTCAAGGTTTGGACGTACACACTGGCCTGGGGAGTTACTGCGTTCGGTGATCATGGTTGCAGCCTTCGTGGGAATCAACAGTTGGCCCTGCAGTGCCTAACGTCTCTCAGCACGAGCGTGCCTGCTCAATCAACACTTCTTGTGGCTCCACCTAGCCAAGGTCGGCGACCGTTTCAAGGTATAGGTCAGAAATTCAATTTCAAGGTTTGGACAAGAAAATTTAATCCATGGTTTTTCTCATTATGAAAAAATTGTTCTGACTTGGGATTACACATAGGTTAGGACAATAGCAAGAGAAGGGTTTTTCCACAAAAGTGTGTACAAATGGGGTTCATTCCAAACAAGCTTTTTGGTTTTACACGAATTCAAAAGTTTCAAGTCTCAAGAATAACATGACATAAACCGAGTTCTAAGTCCACTACCTTATTCGAACAACATTCTATAACACGCAAAAAGACCCAGCGCTAGAAATAGGCAGAAATCCTCAAAATAAATCTAATGCGGCTCTCCAGTCGAGACTGGTACTAGGTCAGCGGATCTTTCCAAAACACCAACTAGCTAGCTTACATCGGCTATTCCGACTAACAGTGTCGGCTGTCACGTCAGCTCTTCCTCCGGTAGCTAATCAAGCTAGCAGTCCTGAACGAGCTCTACTCATCTGCACTACCCAGAGTTCATAGCACAAGGCCTAGACGAAAGGCTTCCTTCATCGGAATGACCTCAATCATATCTTCGGGTATTTTCGCTACGTCTCGGCGTTGTGAGTGATACACTATGACATCGCTGTAGAATGGCATCCAGACATTCCGTCGTAGTCGCCATTACGTTACTTAGCACGAAAGAATCACTATCCGTCTGCAAATATTCTCATCGGGTTCCAGAGTCCGTTGTGATACACCGACTCCTCGATCTTCTGCTGATGGTATATCGGTGGTCTTCAATGATTTTGTCGTTATCTTCAGATGATTGGACAAGTCTTCACCTCCTGATAGTAGTTGATCATCCTTTCTCTTCCATCAGTTTTACGGTTGTCGATGTGCAGTATTCTTTCCCCATGAAACAGATCGGCTCCTCCGGTGTTTAGGTTGGTTGTAACTCACCTTGATCGTCTGGTGGCCTTCTTTGCTGATCCTTCGAACTACTCCTAGGTGCACCCAGATGATTGGTACGTCTCAGAAATGGTCCAATTTATCCTCGATAACGATAACAATAAATTTGGTTCGGATGAATGGAATATCCAAACACAACTGAAAGGATGATATAAGACAAGAAGAAAGCTAGAAACACTTGTCTTAATTGATATATTAGATCGCATAACTTGATCTCAAAACTCCAAGCGAACAAGAACAAAAAAAAACAAAGACAAGGTTTATCAAATGTTTTGCAAAAGTCCAATAAAGTGAAAGATTTCTCTCGAAGGCCAAAAAGAAGGTAAAGAACAAAAACTTGTCAAAGTTTACAATGAAACGCAAGTTCGAGAATGCAAGCGGCTCTACGCTTCACAATGCACATGCTCCTGGCTCGACTACCCTCCTTAAAAGATCCTTCATAATCTTTTAAGGTACAACACCTTCTTCCCAATTATCAACGAATCCAGTTTAGTGAAAACCATCTCTGGTGCCACATACGAGTCGATCACGACCTGATAAATGACCACCATTGGCCTCCAGGTTACGGTACCATAGAGAATTGCGACGACGATCGCATTTTCGATTACACGGACTCAGAGTTATCGCAAACAACAACACCAACCTTGCAACTAATAAGGTTTAGCAGAAAACAGATTGCTTATCCTTATTTGTACACAAAGCCTCTAAACAAAGTTAGCTCCACACATAAAACACAAAAATTGCACAACCGATTAAAAGATAACACATAGAAATGGAAGGTTAATAACCAACATAC
This sequence comes from Striga hermonthica, assembly GCA_902706635.1. Lineage (NCBI taxonomy): Eukaryota > Viridiplantae > Streptophyta > Magnoliopsida > Lamiales > Orobanchaceae > Striga > Striga hermonthica. The sequence goes on from CACSLK010000984.1 coordinate 23,181,632, forward strand.
GATCTCGATTTCCTGGTCAGTTGCCCACTCCTTGCTCAGTTTATTCTCATCCTAAGTAGGAACATACTCACGAGATTCTCCCTTCGTATTGACCAAATGTCGAGTAGAAGGGTTCATTCACGTGAGGGTTCAACCATATTCATCCACTGTTGGTCCTCTCTGGTGTAGGTCACCAATCTCCTTCTCCATGCAATCGCACAGTTCCAAGGAAAATATTCCTCGTTGATGATTCTTCTTCACTTGCACCTGAAATGAAACGGTACGATCCTCTTCTGGCCTCAATGCCAGTAGTCGGTATAGCGAACGATAACCGAATGGTTGGGTTAGGACAGTACGCTGGATCCACTAGAGTTTACGGAGTCATTCCGTCAAACTGCCAGCCTCCGCGGTCAACTCTCGTAACCCACGCAGTAAAAGTAGCCATTACTTTCCTCGAGGTCTCCCATCCTCGAGAGTCGCATTAGCAATACTCCATCAATCACAGAACTCATCGGCATCGATTGACAACTCGTTCGAAGCTTAAATCACAATCATCACACTCCAATGATCGGATTCCACCATTGCTCCTCCGGTCCACTTGTCAGCAGCCCGGACGTTCGACTCATCCTGCACATCTGGAACTCTCGGTTGTATAATCTCAATAAGGTATTCTGACGTTGGTCACCAGAAAAGCTATGGTGCACATACGCAAATCTCAACCATAACCGAAATAGCTCGCTCAAAGTGCTAACTCGAAACTTTTAGAGAGAAAATTTCTAGAGTCAAAACTAGTCCCAAATGTGACTGGAGTTCACCCAATAAACACTAGAATTCGAAACATAACAAGGTGGATAGTCCTAAGCACCATATAAAATAAATAAAACAACGAAACTCATACCTCGAGCTGGAGCGGCGAGACGAAAGGGAGTGTTCAAATGGTCATTAAACACACTAACACTAGAGATAGTCTACAGAAATGCAGACTAGCTCTGCTACCATACTGTAACACCCCGTTTTATTTTAAAGAGTTTACCGAATTTATTTACAAAAATTAGAGTAAAATTTTCACAAAATTCCAAATTTAAAACTTGAACTTATTCGGGCGCTACTTAACTACCAACAAAATAACGATTAAAAATATACACAAGAATCTACACATGTATTTTTAACGACATGATAATCAAACCAAGTTATAATAAGTTTCCAAAACCAATTCAAATGGTTTCAGCATAATCCCATCAACATGATCAAATGTTTAGGCGGAAGCATCATAATTAATCAATAACAATTCAACATGAAATAAATAAATGCGGAAGCAAAGACATGAAGACCCAATAACCACCACTTGCTCGTCTTTCGCTGCCGCCGCCAACAATGCTCAACCTAAAGATAGGAAGAGGAAACAAGAGGACAAAATAAACAATGGGGGTGAGCAAAACCACTGTGCTCACCAATATCGCATAAGTCTATCTCGCATAAAGATCCAAAGCCATAAATAGAGTATGCATAGAATCCAGGTCTATCTCCCTATCCGTCCCTATCGCAAATCTCCTACGTACATACAACAACCTTTCGATCAAACATCGACAAGGAAGTAATCGGAAACCTTCCCTCCCTAGCTCAACATAGGGAAAGGAATCATTTCCGGGAGACAGTGGAGTTATTTTTCCCCTCCCGACTAGGCAAAGAGCGTCACCTCCCGACTAGGCAAACGGTTCAACGACCTCTCACTGTTTATGCATTCGTCAAAGGCACTAAAGGCGAGATGCCTCTGGCGGTGTAACACACTAGACTAGGGTTCTCAGGCATACTTAAGTTATGGAAACGAACATTTATATGAAATAATGAAATGCTATAATTATAGATACACAAACAGTACCCACCTGGAAGTAGCGGATATCACGAAGGCGAGACTCGGGTAAGTGGTGAGGTTAACACCTCAAAACACCTACACGAAATCAAGATAACTACTCGATTACTAATAATCCAACGAACACTTAAACTTAGTTGAAACATTTCAACTAAGTGGCTCGTGGAAAATCTCGTAGAGTTATGGAACATTTGACTCGACTCGGGACCAAGTATGGGATAGCCACATAGTAGTCAATTAATGGTTGACCAAGTTAAATAAACAGTCAAAGGTCAACTATGGTCAAAGGATCGGGAAAAAGTCTGGAGATCGGTTCACGGACATAGGCACACGCGCTGTAGGGCATTGCCGGGCGCCTGCTGGCTGGCAGCACTCCTTACGGCACCTCTCGATTTTCCTCAACGACTACCCGAGAGTTTGACTTCAAAATTTAAACACATATTATTCAGCACTAAAGAACATCATATAAGTAAATTTTCACAAAATTTCACACTTGAACTATATGATCAACATTTGAGAAATTAGAACAAGCAGAGCACGTTTTTTAATATGACCAGCCATACTAACTAATTTTAATCTAACATTTTAACACATGATATTCCATGCTGAACAATGACAATTTACCAAGTTTCGGTCTTAACATATATATATGCTATTTTATACAAATAAAACGAAATGGCAGCAAAAACGATCATGAATTTATTGATGGACCAAAAGAGTGACTCAGGACCTACAAATTTTATGCCATAAACTACAACATGCTGAGTTAATCAGGTAAAAATATCAAGCACAAACACTGAATATGTGATTTATGAAAATTGTTACGAGATTCAGCCAAAAACACGATCTTAACAAAAACACAACCTATTGAATCCAAACTTTTCTGATATTTTTATTGTATCAAATATCACATAAAATAAGCACAATAACCAAGTTTCACTAGTACAAAAAATGCTTTCTAGATGTCACTTGTTATATCGGTTGTATTAAACCGATATAGAAAATAATTTTTGTAATAAAGTTATAAATTTGTATATGGGTTTCTAGTAACTACACATAGAAACTCAAGGCCCAACAAAATTAACATGGGGTCATAGTCCGCCCCATATAACAAGTAAACTATCTGTATGCAATTTTACTCAAACACATACATATAGACCAAATATTTATTTTTACGAAGTAATACAAGTTAGAGTAAACAAATTCGACAAAGTAAAAACTCTGTTCACTCCCGCCTATCGTCACATTCTTCCCGCTTGCGTGGGATCTCTTCGGTCGTGAATTTCTGCCTCGATTGGATTTGAATTTGGCAAGATTTTTATGTTCGAACGGTGCTTCACCGTCCTCCGGTCACGCTGAGCTTCCGACGAGCTTTCCTCGGCAGTTATTCGAGCCGAGACGAGAGCCCTTTTTGGCGACCGTTTCAACAAAGACCTAACCTCCATCCTCGACTAGCGACTAGCCTTCACAGCACCCCTGGCCAAAACAGAACTCGCGGTTAGCGAGCGGGCCCTTTTGGTTGCAATCGAGCAGAGAAACAGCCAAGGGGCACCGGGCTTCAGTGAACCAAGCCTTCCTGAGAACCAATCCAACGACCAGTGGCGAGAGCGAACTGTGGCTGAGGGTCGGCCCTTGCTGTGGCAGAGACGAGTGCAGCAGTTGAAACTCTCGACCCGACGAAAACGAGAGCCGAAGATTGTGACTGAGAGTCAGGGTCTTACACCGGGCTGAGACGCTACATCCGAGAACTGTCCGCTTGTCGCGACTGAACCGAGCCTTGTCTTGTGTTCGATTCATTCGTAAGAGGTATGTTTACATAAGCCCTTATGCCATTTTGACCGAGTATGTGAAATCTATATGTGTAAGTTGTGCCTTGCTGTGTTTGAGATTTGCTGACATGCTTAATGTGGTCTATATGCTGCTGTGAAATCTATATGTGTAAGTTGTCGATTAGTGCATCTATAACGGTTTTAGGGGCTTTGTTGTTTGTGAGATTAAGAGGTACGATCATAGTCAAAGTCTCTGTCATATATGATTTCACTGTCCAGACGAGCAGAATTCTGTCAACAAGAAAGAAAACAGCACTTACATGTTGAAATAAAAATTCAGTAGAAAAAATATAAAATTGCCAATACTTAGAACTCTTTCTTTCCCCCAAATTAAAAAAGTTCTACATGACTCTTCAAAATTTTGGCCAAAAAGAACACAATAAAAACTATTATATATCAAATAATTTTGAGCCTCCCTTCGACATTTTGTGCAATGGTTTTTGGTGCTCTGACAAGTAGATTTTCAATGATTTTATAAGAAGATAAAAATGATTTGGCTATGAAAAAACAAAAAATAAAAAACATAGGGTACATGTACGAATTGAATTAAGTAGGGTGAATTACACATACTTTGCGTATTCAACTGGCATGAATTACACATATTTTGCCTAAGATTGTTCAATAACTATGCAACATGTTTTTGTTAATTTAGACATATAAAGATTTATTAATCGGTCACTTTACACGCCGATATGCATAACCAGTATAATAACGCTTGTGTTACTGCGTCCATTTAAAATCGGTATAAAGCAAATTTCTTTGCTTTTAAACAATTGAACAACAAAAGCTGTAGTTTTAATAGGGTTAATTTTTATTTGTAAGTGTGAGAACTGAACAGCCGAAATCAAAAGATTATTAAACTTGTAAAACAATCTGAAAAAAAAAATGGCAGTTGAGGTCGGCCTTCATAACAACAAAAGTAAGAGGTAGTAACAAGATTCTATATACCACGAATTATAGGCGATGTGGTTAAACCTCAGATTCTTGATCAGAAGGTATAAATGATGTTACTTTTCTATTTTCTTCCTTCCTTTTTCCAGTACATGAAAAAAATGTTTAATTTATTTACTCACACTTCTGTTCTGAAGCTGAAAAACTTCATTTGTTAGGCGGTCCATTTGGTTTACCCTGTCGGTGCGTGGTGAAAATAGGATTCTTTTGCAAGTTTGATTAGTTGAGCTTGTGACGATCATTCATGAATTGTGATTAAGTTAATTTATGCTACTTGTTTAAATTGTATTGAGTTTCTCACAATGTGGTCTGAATCCTATGTTAATGAAATACATAAAGTTTAGAGTGTCTTCCTTATACCCAGTTTGCTTGCAAGGATAAAGTTCATTCATAGCATTTTATAGCCCAGATTAGGATCATACATTTTATTCTGCAGTCGAGTAGTTAAATGTAATATTTACTTGAGAAAATTTGTTTAACTGGCTACATTCATTTTGGTGTAAATATTGTTGAAGATAGTATAACATTTACTTCAATAGAGACCTGCTGAAAATGCTAAAGTAATTTGGACGTCAAGCAAGAACTGTTGTAACAAATGCTAAGATTTTCACTAGAAATGTTGTTAAATTAGTATTTACGGTCGTGTAGCTGGTTAAAGGTGGTCTAGTAGCATATGGTACTTTTTCTTAATGGTTCAGAGTTTGTGTAGACTATATTCTGCTTGTGATTCTTAGCAATTGGCCTGGCAGGAATTTACATATGGCTGAGGTAAAAAAACTTCTTTAAGTAGGCACTCCAAAATTGTAATGGTGATGTAGTGACCAATGTCTACAAATCTTCTCATCTGTCCCCTGAAAAAGCCAAAGTGATAATGTAAAAAAAGCGAAAAAAATTTAGGATTGCAGGGTTTGCTAGTGTTTATTTCATAGATATCATCTGCAACTAAAGGAGCAGGGAGCCCTGCTCTATCACTGATATGATGGTACATGTCTTTGATTCTGCAACAATGACATATTTATATCAGTTCCAGAAATAAATTATTTTATAAATGCCTAGTTTCTCAAGACAATTCAATTCACTTACGTTTCAGAAAATGATTTCTTTGTGTTCTTGTGAAGATTTGAGACTGCAATCCTTGTCCATATGCTGTGTTTTGAATGATATAGTTTTGAGTATGTTTACAAAAGATATGTGTGTACTGACTAATGTATGTGGAAAGTTGTGGTGTGTGGGATTTTATAGATGTACTTTTGACTTTTGTTCCTCTCTTTTGTAAGGAAGAAAGAAAGTAGATAGAGAAATATATTGATGAGGAAGTTATGTAAGTATAAAATCTATTTGAGTAGATTTTGTTTTGATAGGAAATTGGTGTAAATGACACTGTGAAATGAATTAATCCGCATTTCCCAACTTGTTTAATAAGATTTATCATAAAATTAATACTCAGAACTGAGAAAGTGACAAATGAAAGTAAGTGGAATTATATGTTGAGTTTTTTAAGGGATATATTCAATTGAAACTCTTATAGGCTTTTCAAAACTTTTTTAAGTGAGTGAGTTTGGTGGACTTTGTGAAACTTTTAATGACTTTGGTGGACAATTTCTTTCCTCTGGATCAATACCCAATGTGGTGAGTCCTATGGCATGTGTATGTATCTGCT
>CACSLK010000984.1:23219237-23230472 GCA_902706635.1 Striga hermonthica
TATGATTAGTTGACAAATCCCCTATGTATCAAAACTTATATTAATAGCCTTCTATTTATAAATTTAACCAAAATAAATACAGTCCGTGCATCGCACGGGGTACGTACTAGTTAAGGTTTAAAGTTTTAAATTTGATATGTTGCGAAAAAATTACTCTGACTTTTATAAATAAATTCGGTAAACTTTTTAAATTAAAACGGGGTGTTACAATGCACCAGCTCAGGAATCTGTGAGTAAATCCCCTCGTAATTTTGTTCCCATTTGTCATTACTGTGGAATAACTGGTCACATCAGACCCAAATGCTATAAAATCAGCATGACTTATTTTCTAGTAAAGTGTTTAACTAGAGTAGCTCCGGTGTAACAGTGAACGTTCGTGTTGTGAATCCCCATAAAAAGTCTTTTAAAAATCGACAAGTTTGGATTGGAAAGAATTATTTTAAATGTTTTTGCTTCAGTATTGTCTCTCAGAGCCTCACTTGAAGGGAAATGGTACCTTGATAGTGGGTGTTCCAGGCATATGGCTGGTGAACCAACATACTTCTTAAATGGGTAAATTGCACGAAACCCCCCTGTATTATACTAAATCTGCGCGTATCTCCATATGATTTAAAAATTATGTCAAACCCCCTTGTAATGTACTTGGCATGCGCGAAGCACCCTAAACCGTCTAAGATGACGGAAGTGGTGTGCACGCGCGTGCTGTGCGGCTTTTTCTTCATTTTTTCACCCCAAAGTCGCAGAATTTACTTTTTTACCTCTAAAGTAATTATAAGAAAGATATTAGAAACTTCCAAAGCATGAAATCAAAGAAGGAAAGTAATATAATCAAAATAAAATAAAAATTAAATTAAATTAAATAAAATTAAATGTGAAATTTGAAAATAATAAATAAATATATTACTATTTAATAAATATATTACTATTTAATAAAACTTCTAGTTTGGCTTTTGGTTTGTTTGGCTATTTAGTGTTGGTTTGTTCCTTTTCTTGAGTTGTTCACCTCTAGGCCTTTAGGCAGTGGTTGATGTTGTATTTCTTTTGGCTTTTCGGTTTTTTAGTTTGAGGTTCTAGGCCGCTATATGCGTGTCCTCTCAGTTTTTCTTTGTATTTTGGTTTGTACATTCGAACTTGGTTCGCTTTGTTTCGTTATAATATCCCTGCCGTTTCGAAAAAAAATAATAATAAATAAACCGATAATTTCATTTGAATAAATTAAAATATAAATATAAATGTAAAATAAATGTGAATATAAAATTTAAATATACGTTTTTGAATTAAAGTAATATAACATATATAAATAAAATTAAACTAAATTAAATTAAATTTATTTATTTACAATAAAATAAAATGATACTTCTATATATAATATATTATTAAAATAGTAATTTGTAAATAAAATGTTTCGTATTCAATATATATATATATATATATATATATATATATGATATGCGTTTATTTCTTTTATTTGGTTTTTATATTAGTTATATTTTTTTAAAAGTTTGACATATATATAAATTTAATTTTTCAATAAAATTAATATTTTTGAATTTGTATTAATAATTTAGGTAACTATTATTTATTCAGTTTATTTATTTTAATTCTGGTAGATGTATAATAATTAAAAAATTCTAGATATAATTCAAAAAACTATTAATTAAAATATCAAGCATAATTTGTTATGATCTTTAAATAATATAAATAATTTTTGGTTATTTTATATATTTATATCTTTTTTTTTGCCAGAACGATAGAGGAGCTATATTAAACAACCAATAAAAGAGTCAATATAAGAGACAAAACCAACAGAAACAACAAACAGAGAGATGCTACACAAAGCATCTAGAACCTCAACAACTAACAAACAAAGGCAAAACAATCTAAAGAAGAAATGTTTATCCACTGCCACAAAGCCTAGCTAGAATACATCACTTCCAATAACCAAACAAACTCCAAAACCAAACAAAGAAAAAAGAAGAAGAAATCTGACTAGAAGGGGAAGCATCACAGAACTCTGCAGCTGAAGAAGCTTCAATCCAATCCTTGAGGGCAGCAGAAATGACTATGTGCTCAGGCATGGCTGTTCTTTTAAAAATCCAGAGATTCCTGGACTTCCATAGCCACCAGAGCAAGTAGGTAGACAATTGTATTCTATCTTTAACAACATCATTTTGTTTTATTGAACTAACCTGCTGCCACCAATATTTGAAGGAGAAAGTGCAGTACTGAAGGCCATCCATTGAACTGGGGAAGATTCCCAAATTCTACTAGCTCTGGGGCAAGAAAACAGAATGTGTTCTGTTGTTTCAGGTTGTTCTCCACACAATGAACATGTAGTATCAATGTCAATACCTTTCTTTCTTAGATTAACAGCAGAAGGCAGAGTTCCAGAAATGCATTTCCAGAGGAAGTGTTTGATTTTGTTTTGAATCTTTAGCTGCCAACATCTCTTGAATATCTGATGAGGAGGAAAGGTGCTTGAACTTGTCTCTGGAATGTCCATCTGTTGAAGCTTAAGAGCAGCCAGATATTTATAAGTACTTGCAACAGAAAAGTGGCCTTTGGGTTCAAGACTCCAAAAAAGTCTGTCTGTCCTTTCAGGGTTCAAAGTGTTAATGCTGAGAATTGCAGCACTCTCCTCTGGGGCAAAAACCTGCTCAACCAACCATTTGTTCCATTCTGTTCCATTGCTAAGCAGAAGGTCCTTAACCCATATCAAGTGACCTCTAGCAATCTCAAGGAGGGAAGGATGAGCTTTTTTCAACAGAGGCACCCAATTACAATCCTCAATCCTGGTGGAGTTCCCATCCCTGATTTCAGTTCTAATACACTGGGAAAAAGTAGGCATCAGGGAAAGTATCTATCCTTTAAGATTTTACTAACCAAGAGATCAGGATTGGAGGTGATTCTCCATAACTGTTTGCAGATCAAGGTCTCATTGAAAAGGCTTATATCATGAAAACCCAAGCCTCCTTTGAGTTTGGGAAGAGTGAGTCTTTCCCATTTTCTCCAATGAATTCCACTATCAGAGTTTTCTCCAGATTTCCACCAAAAGGCTGCACACAGCCTTGAAATTTCTTTGCAAATGGCTACTGGTAGCTTAAAACAGGTCATAGAGAAAACAGGGAGTGCTTGAATAATTGACTTGATTAGGACTTCCTTACCTGCTGGAGAAAGAAGTTTGTTCTTCCAGCCTTGAAGCTTATTTCTAATAGAGGACAAGATGAAGTCAAAAGCTTCCCTTTTCGATCTGCCAATACCCAAAGGTAGCCCAAGGTATCTTGTTGATCTATGAGGTACAATTCCCTGAAGAACATCACAGATGCTATCTCTCAAACTTGTGGGAGTATTCCTGCTGAAGAAAATCCCAGACTTCTGCAGGTTAACCTTCTGTCCAGTAAAGAGCCTGTATTTGTCCAAGAGAGAGATGAGTTGCATGGCTTGATCCACTCCTGCCTTGCAGAAGAGCAGAGAATCATCTGCAAAGAGGAGGTGAGTGATAGCAGGTCCATTGCTTAAGAGTTTGAGTCCATGGAGATGGTCTTGGGATTGTGCATTAGATATTAGGGTTGAAAGAAGCTCTGCTGCAATGATGAACAGGTAGGGGGACATAAGATTCCCCTGCCTTATGCCTCTTGATGGAGTGATATAACCATAGACCTTGCCATTAACTTTGAAGGAAATTGTTGTAGTGGTGACACAGACCATGATGAGCTTCACAAAGTCTGAGCTGAAGCCCATGTGAAGCATGATTCTCTGTAAGCATGGCCATTCAATTCTGTCAAAGGCTTTCATAAGGTCAAGCTTCAAAGACATAAAGAAATTTTTCCCTGTGGAGTGTCTGTTTAGAAAATGTATGCCTCCTGAGCTATAATGATGTTGTCCATAAGCTGCCTTCCTTGCACAAAAGCTGATTGATGGGGACTAATGCAATCTTGCAAACAGTGCATAAGCCTCTGAGCAAGGACCTTTGATAGCACCTTGTAGATGACAGAACAAAGGCTGATAGGCCTAAATTGTGATAGACTTCCAGGATTGTGGACTTTTGGAATTAAAGTTAGGATAGTGTGATTCCAGTACCTTAAAATATCTCCAGATTGAAAAAAACTGAGAATAGCTTCATAGACATCCTTTTTAACTATGTTCCAGAAATGTTGGAAAAAGAGCGTTCATACCGTCTTCACCTGGGGATTTCTCCGGGGGCAGGGAGAAGAGAGCAGCTCTAACTTCTTCCTCAGAAACTGGCTTCAATAAGGTTTGATTCATGTCATCTGAGATTGTCTGAGGGATAAGATGGATAATAGAATCTCCATCCCAACTTCCTTCTGAAGTAAATAACTCAGAGTAAAATGCAGAAATGTGGTTCTCTATGTCTTCATGAGATGTGAGCACTGTTCCAGAAGGAGTTAAGAGCTTAGAGATGGCATTTTGCTTTCTTTTCTGGAGGGTGTAAGCGTGAAAGAACTTGGTGTTGGAATCACCTTCTTTGATCCATTTCACCTTTGACCTCTGTTGCCAATGAAGTTCTTCTTGCTTATGGGCTGCATTGAGTTCAGTCCTTGTTGCATTCCATTGCTCTCAGTAATCTTCAGCTTTATCTTCTCGAAGCACCTAGTTTTTTAGTGAGCAAGTCAACTGATTGTTGATTTTTGGACCTGAACTTAGAGCTCCAGATAAGAAGGGCAGCTCTAGTATTCTTCACTTTCTCCTTGAGTTTAAAAAAAGGAGTCCCTATTACTTGTTGTGACCAAGATGAAGTGACTATTTCATTGATTCCCTCCATATTGAGCCATTTCTTTTCAAAGTGGAATCTTGCAGGTATCTTGTGTTGACCTTTTCCTTGACTGAGAAGAAGCAAGGAATGATCTGATGCACCTCTAATTTTGTTGGACACTGTGGCATTTGGAGAGTCCATCAGCCAATCTGTTGAAGCAAATGCTCGATCTAGTTTTTCCTCCACAAGGCCCTCTGCTTCCCCCAAGTTGCACCAAGTGTAGCTGTAACCTTGCATAGGAAATTCTTCCATCTCCATGTTGCTGATGAAGGTGTTAAAGCCTAGAAAACTTCTATCACTTCTCGGCTTTCCACCAGATTTTTCTTCTTTAAAATGGATATCGTTCCAGTCCCCCATGATAAACTATTTGGAACCCCAGCAAGCTTTATCTCTCTCCATTTCCACCCACTGCTGCATTCTTGTTAGCTTGCAAGTGCTCATATAGAAAAAAATACCCCATTGAGAAGGGCCAGCAGGTAGAGTAAATTCAACCGCAATGTAAAAAGATTTATGCAAAATATTAATAATATTTACATTAGAATCCCAAAGCAAAAGCAAACCCCCACTCAATCCAACAGGGTCTACAACAGAAAATCTGTCAACAAAACCTAACTTCTTAGCTACAGATTTCACAAAGCCATTTGTTTTTTTTGGTTTCAGAAAGAAAGAAAAAAGTTGGGTGATGAGTCTTAATTGACTCTCTGATTTGGGAAATTGTAGAGGGCCCACCCAGCCCTCTACAATTCCACACCGTAGCTAGCATTGGTCATTGGGGTGCCATTCAAGGCTGGCAACCTCCACCTTCTCAAAGTTCAATTTCAATTTCTTATTGTCAGTCTGACCTGTAACCTGGCCCCCTTGTTGTTGAGACTGAGATTCTTCTTCAGACCTTTTCCTTTTAGTGGTAATCTCTTTGTCGATGAGGATGGGGAGTACTTGTTCCCTTTGAAGTCTTCCATCCTCGGTTCTATCTCTTTTCCAGGTTTTAGTGGATCCACTAACTATGAGAGTAGTAAGGCCAGGTATGATAGATGGTAAGTCAGAGAAATGGTGGCATCAACTAAGACTTCTTCAATCTCCATATTCTTGGAAGTCTCAACTATTTGAAGATTTGCAGCCATCAATGATCCTGGCTGATGAGCATGAGAAGTAGAGATGGGGAGTGAAGTAACTGAATTGCCCTCGGCTGCATTGAGAGGGTTGTGAGGAGATGATTCTTGCAGAGCTAGCTCTCTATTGTCACCTTTAACTTGGATTAAAGCAGTGATAGGCGATTTGGTGGATCTCTCATTTCCTTGAAAGGATGTGGAGACTTCAGCTTCCTGGTGTTCAGGATGAGAAGATTCTCCTTGCATCAACACAATTTGATTGCTCCCCTCGGCCTGACTTCTAGATGATTTCAATGGAGATTGTTGAGCTGGAGTGGTAGGATTGGTGGATGAAGGGCTTCTAGAATCTGATAAACTCAAGGTTGCAAAGTTCTGTCCTTCCGGAGCTCGCAACCAATCTCCATATTGTCCTTCTTTTAGAGTTTTCGAAATAATGTCTTGTTGTATTTTATCACAGTTCCTTTCGAGATGTCCTATAACACCACAATAATGGCACATACTTACGAGTTTTTCATACTTAAAACTAACAGTATTAAGCCGATCCCCCAGCCTGATGGTTGCGCACCGTGGAATTGGTTTTGAGATGTCAATGGAGAGTAGAAGACGAAGAACGTGCCCTCCATGACTCCCAGCACCCACCACAACTACATTTTTAAGCTTCTTAACGACAGACCCTATTTTCAGACCCACTGCTGTGCTTAGCCAGTTGAGAGGGATGTTGTAAACGTGAACCCAGAAACTCACCTCCTGAAATATGGGGTGATTGATTAAAAGGCCATAGAACCATTCAGTTAATATGAGGTACTGATTGTCGAAATTCCAGTTTGTGCCTTTTGCTACTCTTTCCTTATCGTCTTTGCTTTGGAACAGAAACTGGAAAAAGTTGTGCCCTAATTCCTTAACCTCCATGGGCAGAGATAATCGCCAAATGTTGCTCATTGCTCGCTTAATTCCTACCCAGCTGGCCTTTCGATCCCCTATGACTTTCCCAAAGAGACTGCGCTCACAAATTTCTGCACTAGGTTTAATGTCGTCTTGAGCAATGTCAATGATAGGGGCTTCTCGATCCGATAATGAAAAACTGTGAAGACGCTGGGAAAGCTCTTCATCTTGGCCAATGCACGTTGAAGATCCCATAGAAAGTGGGAGGATTAGAAATCCCCAAAATTGGGAACCCCCAAAATATCGATAAACCCTAGAAAGGAAGGCAAACGACTCCAATCTCACGAGAATGCTAAGAAAGAATAAGGGTAGAGCTGCTGAATATCAAAATGAGAAGAAAAGGAAGATTAAAGAAACAATAACAGATCGATCGATCGGAAGTGACGATGAGGAAAAAAATCGCTCTCCACGAGAGAATAATTTCGCTCTCCACGAGAGAATTGATATTTATTTATATCTTAATAAATATAAAATTGTATTTGAAGTTTGATACTCGTACACCAAGTATCAAGAGTTGTGTATAATTTAACTAAAACAGAAATAAGAGAAGATTCAAACAAACGCGGAAGCATTTTCACTGGGAATTGAACCTTCAGGAGAGCGTCCCACTCTCCCTTCAGATATCTTTCATTAATGTGAATATCACAAACACTCTTCAAGGGTTTACAGTATAGACTCCCTTTACACTCTACTTGAACAGTGATTAACACAACTACTTATCAGACCACAAATCCCTTGTGGGTATTCTAGTTCGAATCCCTCAAACTATCTCAGAATGAACCTCCGAACACTCTGTTACAGACTCACACAAAATAATTTATATAGAAAATCTCGCTTCACTACAGGAACAAAAACACTAAAATCAAAATCAAATCAGAGGTGCAAAAGTCGTCATCTACATGCGTCTCATCCTCCTTTTATCCTCAAGCTTCATTTGGTAAGTCTTCTTCTTTTGCTTTCCGTCCAAGTAAAGATGCTCATAAGGTAAGTCCTTTATTCCTTAAGGACGCGATCTCTTCCTTCGTAATTATGGTAACTAAACTGAGCTAATTCTCATGGACCTGCCATAATAAAAGACTTATTATTATTAATTAATAATAATAAATAAACAAAGCTTCCAATCACACTAAAACAACTACCCTTAAATATTCTCACGTACTTCTGAATCATGTGAATACCAGAAGGTTCATCGATTTACTGCCAATCTTCAGCAATCTCACCCTTTGGCAGATAAATCGAAAACCATTTCCTTGAACCTACATGAATTAAATACATATCCTGCACTACATATATCAACCCCAAGAGTACTTATCTCATCACATAAGTGTTGTTCATAAGAACAACTCAAATACCTGAATAAGAGAAAAATAGTTCACATGACAGTAATAAGGAAAATGTTCCTCACATGCAAGAAAAAAAGAAAACAGAAAGGAATGAGTTCAAAACCACACACAGATCAAATAGTTTTTAACAAAACACATATGAATGTCCAGCTGAGAGATCTATGCACTCATCTTCTTCAGATTCCTCCCCCGAACCTTCTTCAGTACCATCCTCAGTCTCTTCTTCAGAAGCCACATTCTCTTCTTCATTCTCAGCATCAGAGTCTGCTTCTTCGTCATCTTCTTCATCAGAACCTTCATCCTCTTCCACAACCTTCTCCTTTCCCTTGTCCTTGGTAGTAACGACCTTTTCTTTTCCTTTAGCGGTTACGTCAGCAGCAGCTTTTGCATTCTCTCTCTCAGCAGCAGTCTTTGGCTTCTCCCCCTTAGCAAGTACCTCCTTCTTCCTAGTGGCCTTCTTTTTCTTAATCTCTCCTTTTTAGGCAGCTTTCTTTATCTCCCCCTTTTTCGATTTAGATACCAAAGGGGCCTGTGACTTCAACGCACCCAGCACCTCCTTATTGTACCTTCGTTGATCAACCAGCTTCTTCTCAAGCCCAGAGAGGACAACCACTTGTTGGTTGAATAATCCACGCAGGTGAGAAGGAACGTCAGAGGCTTTGAAAGCCGTTGATCCATCAACTT
This sequence comes from Striga hermonthica, assembly GCA_902706635.1. NCBI lineage: Eukaryota > Viridiplantae > Streptophyta > Magnoliopsida > Lamiales > Orobanchaceae > Striga > Striga hermonthica. The sequence continues at coordinate 23,228,090 of CACSLK010000984.1, forward strand.
AGTCAGTCAAGAAGAGATGGGCGTGGAGGTGCAGACTTAAAACCAGCAAGGGCAAGAGGTTTGAGCGTAGGGGAGAAATTATCACCCACACGTGGGTCCATTTTGACGCCATCCTTGAAGAGAATGGCACAAATGGTAGACAGATAAACCAGCAACTTGTGGGGCTTGGAGATCTCAGCAAATGACACCACGACATCAAAAATTACAGAACCAATATCAAAGGGAACACCATTGAGAATGCGATATATAACTCGAGCCTGAGTAGGAGTCACAAATTGTTTGTGAGAGGTCGGTGTCCTGTTCGACGCTCCTATCTTCTGTAGAGCATTAGCAGGCGGAGTGAGACTCTTGACAAAGAGGCTGGGAGCAAGCCACTTATTCAATCTTCCACCAGTCAAAGTGTGGGCAACTTCATCGAGATCATCAGAGAGAGGAGCTTTCAGCTAATCCAAGCACGGAGTTGACAACAGACAGGGAAAACACAATGATACTATTCCGAACAAATATTATTTACCTTGTCTATCTCAGTCCAAAAATTCTAAAATTATACACAAGGTATAAGTCAAACAGAGAGACAACATACTAAAATTTCATTAATTTTGGAGCACGGACCAATTTATTATGCATTTAACACGAATCTGACCAGAACTCATTTTAATTTTTAAAAATAGCTACAGAAATCATAAAATTCTGAAATATTAACACGATTTATAAACTTAACACAAGCATTTACAGTTAAAAATTTAGAGCAATCTGATTAGTACTTTAATTTTTAAAAATTCAAACACCAAAACAGTGAGTATACGAGTTCTCAAATTCATATATGACTCGATAAGACTCGAAACCGTCCGAGGTATTCTCCGATAGACCAAGGACCCACTATGTTCCATCATCTCAGCAACTTACCATGATTATAACGTGACCTTGATCGAGTTCGCACGAACAGAAGAGGTCGATACGAGATTAATTCACATAATTCGATTATATATCACGATAAACAATTAATACATGATCCCTAGCACGTAAATCTCCACCAAGGCTCATCATATAACACATGAATACATTAAAATAAAGAGGGTTCGTCAGCCTTGTACCGTTCTCGGGAATACGAACGATAGACGAGTAACGAGACGATCGAACGGGGGCCGACGGTACGCTCTCGACAGCAAGGGCTTGGCTCGCGCGGAGAGCAGCACACGAACAGGGACGGCGTTCTAGGGTTCACGACTGGGGCTGGAACTCGTCACCGGTAGAAGCATGAAACGTACGGACAACGGCAAGGGTCGTCAGCGAGCCCCGCGATCAACAACCAGCGACTAATGACGAGGGTCAGCGGCGACCTGGGATTGCACACCGATGGCGGAAAGATGATGGTGACCTCGCTGGGATGCGCAGGGTTCCGTCGTAGTTGCTGCTGCGTGGAGGAGAAGGCTCGCCCGTCTACTCACGGCGAATGACGGCTCGGCCGTTTGCCTGTGGTGGCCTGGATCCTCGTGTGCGGTTAGCGATTGAAAGAGATGCTCGCGAGCTGAAAGGCGGGGCTCACCGACACAGGGGCTGAGACTCGCCGGAAGTGCTTCTTTGATGGTGATGGCGAGCTGATGAAGAAGGTGATGGCTGTGGATGGTGACGGCACTGGTTGCTGCTCACTTGGGACACTGGAAAAACAATCACGGAGGGGTCGCGGGATGAGGAACTCGCCGGGGATGGTCGGGCTAGCGAGTTGGTGCCGGCAAAAGAAGGCGGCTGATCTATGTTCTTGACGAGAAGGGCTTGCGGAGGATACATGAAGAACGTGTGATGATGGTGACAACTGGATTTCTGCTGGAGGTTGATGATGGTGATGATGATGGAGGTGCTGCAGATTAAGATGGTGACGATTGATGATTGATGATGGTGACCGGCGATGGGGAAGATTGGCGAGAGAGAGAGTACGTGAGTTTGAGGGAACAACATTCTTATGCTTAAGATGAGAAAAGGCTGCGGGCAAATTCTATGAGCTGAGGGGGATCCCATATTTATATATTTAGCATGTAGGGTTTTGATTCCTTTTTTTTTTCAAGCCATAATTATACACACGCACGAGAGAGGGGGAGAGAGAAATCGGGTCGGCTCTACTGGTTCGGTTCTCTCGGTTCATAATTAAATAGACGAGACTCGGGCTCGGTTCGATCGACGGTTAAAGAAAATAAAACCGGGCAAATTATTATATATATATATGAATATAACACATTTTATTTAAATATAATACACATAATGTTATTTAGTGACACACATTAATCACATTTAATCAATTAGACACATTAGACAATCACATAAATATTAAAAATAATAATTATAATCAATTAAGCAATTAAAAGCAATTAGGCATATTAGACAATTA
>CACSLK010000984.1:23239600-23250647 GCA_902706635.1 Striga hermonthica
AGGAATAGCAAGTGTAATATCCACTAAAGCAAAGCTTAAGTATATAACACCAACAGTAGTAACAAAGATTGTGCAATTTTTCGTATCTGAAGCCCACTGTAATGAGTTGATCATCTAGTTGAATATTGGTGCATCTTGGTAATGGCTCATTGACTGAAACCAAAAGCCTGATGATTTTCCCCCCATGATTGCCGGAACTTGCCAAGACCACATTTTGAACAGAATGAAAAATTTTCCCTATTTTGACCCCCACTTCCATGCTGAGCCAATTGATTGGAAGATTCCAAATCTGCACCCAAAGCTTGACTACCTGGAAGTCAGGATGCCTGCTCGAAATTCCTGCCTTCCATTCTTTGAGAATTAAGTATTGATTTTCAAAGCTCCATCTGGTACCATCAGCTACTTTCGTCATGTCATCCTTACTTTGAAAGATAAATTGAAAAAAGTTATGTCCCAGCTCTTTAACCTCCATCTGCTGCTGCAATCTCCAAATGTGGCTCATTGTTCTCTTGATTCCCAACCAGCTTGCTTTACGATCACTTATGACTCTGCCAAAAAGACTTTTCTGGCATTCTTCAGCACATAATTTGATATCTTCATGAGCAATGCTGGTAATTAAGCTTTTCTTGTCTGACAGAGAGAATTTTTTGATGCGATCGGCTAGGTCATCGTCTTGACCTATACAACTGTGTTCGGCCATAACTAGGGTTCGGATTTTAGAAATTTAAATGACTGCGGAAAGAGCCAACGGGCGAAGAAGACACCCAAACCTTCAATTGAACAACAAAGTGCAAAGAATCACAGATGAAATCACAAGGAAAGCTCCCACCCGAGAGAATCGCCACTCCTGCTCCCACTCCTGCTCACAGATGAAATCACAAGAAAACCTTCAAACGGGGTATTACAATCTATCCTCCTTAAAATATTTCCGTCTTCGGAAATACGAAAGAACACGCATCCAAAGGAAAACGACATACTCGAAAAGCATACGCTCACGTACAGGACTCAATCTGACTCGTCATATGCTCATATGTTTGCCTTATTGCATGGGAGGGTGATAAATCCTGCCCAAGCTCAGACGCACATCCTCTTGCAAGGGACTCAGTCCGGCTTGGCCTATAACCATGAGCATCAACAATTAACTTCGTACCTAACAACACACAAGACCTCAACAGGTCGTTCGGTATGTTGTCAGCGTACTCCGACTATCTCACCAACAAGGTGGACACGTGACATCAAGTTTCAGTCTCGTATCCGAGTCAAACTGATAACTTGTTCACGATTCCATCACGGGTCATGCGACTCCATCAGAGACAACGACACAGTATACAACATAACCCCAGATGCTCATACTCATACGATATTGACTCCACGAGTCGAACGCAGCCCTTATGTGCAAACATAAGGATTGACCAATAGCAATACGACATTCCCAATTTGCCCACTCGAGAAACTCTCAAATAAAACAAGGGACTCATTGACTACTCTCCTTAATCAAAAATCATCGATTAAGGATTTACACATTTAGTGGGTCTTGGAGCTCTCGGTTTTAGGTTCGGACGAAAGGGGTTCAAAAAGGATAACCAGGTATTCCAACATGAAACGATTTCAATAGTTCAAGAAAAACATCCCTAGTTGGCCGTATACGTTGGCCTGGAGAGTTCATGCCATTCGGTGATGGCAGCTGCAGTTCGCATGCGAGTCAACGGTCGGCTGCGCGCAAGCCTCACGTCTCTCAGCACGGTCGTGCGTGCTCGGCCGTGCATGCTCGGCCACCACTTCGTGTGGCTACACCCAGCCAGGGTCGGCTTTTGGGTTCGAGGTACTGAGAAGAACCCCTCCAATTTAAGGGTAAACATCTCCAAGGTAATCGGAACGAAAAGGGCGTTTTTCAAAAAATTTCGATCGACAACAATTTGAGGTTTAATAAAAAACGACTTTTTTTCCAACATGTAGGTATAGTGCTCCAACAATTTCAAGGGTTTCAAATTTAATTAAGGCATAAACCGAGTTCCAAGTCCACCACCTTCCAGCATAATCTCCAGCGAACCAACAATGATAGAGGTTGGGGAAAACTTCCCAAAGAAACGAGGATCTGCTCCTTAACCAGGAATAATCCCAATCCCCGCGGTCATTACCGAGTAATGAAACGCTTAGCTCATTCGACCCTTCCGACAAACAGTGTCGGCCGTCAGCTCTTGGTCAAGTAACTAACCGTGCCGGCAGTCCTAAATGAGCTTCCAAAAATTGCGATGAACGAATATCAGAAACGAAGATGGCTCTGCACTTCACGATGTACTTGCTCTGGACTCGACTATCCTACTTAAAAGATCTCTACATAATCTTTTAAGGTGGGAAGAAACACTCCTTGATATGCGTCGACTAAGAGGTATCACCAAACAAGATGTCCAAGCTACGATAATAGATAAAGATCAATAAAAATGTCGATGCTCATCTGCAGTTCTACGTCAGGAAGGGGAAGATCAAGCAAACCTCTCAAAATACGGAAATGCGATAACAAAAGAAGCTTCGAGCATAATTCAAAATTATTTTCCATACAAAAAGGCAAGGGTTCGCAAAAAGTTTACAAAAAGACAAGAATTCAAAAATGGAACAAGGTTGCCTTGCATCCACGAGTCCACGATTCACCGCCTCCTTTCTCGGTTCAAGTTGTTCCCAGTAAGTCCTGCTGCTGTTAGGAAATCGCTCACGGCTTAATATACTGAAGAGGATTTTCGCAAAAGGATAAGTCATTGTCGCCTTTGACTGGGTTCTAATCAGGCATCTAATGGTCCTATCGACAACGGTTACAGACTCCCGTATACCGAAACGGCTGGGACTCTCCGGTCGTCTGCTCCCTTCACTTAAGCCTTCTCCTTTCGAGATGGCATTGCGAAGGGTCCTCATTTGAGGACACCAAGTCTTATAGCGAGAGCACTACTATAAACAGAATTCAACTCGATAACATTATATCAAATTTCCAAACAAACAGATTCTCAAGTCGGAACTTAACTCTATACAGCTAGAGTTCAAGTTCATACAACTAAGTTCACACGCATCTAAAGTTCAATAACATTTAAAAGCAGGAGGATAAATTCCTAAGCCCCGATTTCACTTTAATAATATGCACAATAATCTCATATGATACTGAATGTGACGGTCCAGATAGTCCTCTTGCTATTGGTAACGCTTTCTCCCGTCAATATTACACTCTTATGTCTGAAACTTGTTTTTCCAGTATATTTTCTGAAATGAAATTTCATCCTTAGAGAACAATTGTTAGTGAGCACTTTGAACAACTTAGTTTGCTCGAACTGTTGAAAAAGGTTGGTCATGAAGGTTCTGTGACGACTTTTGGTAAATACTACCCTCAACTTGTTGCCGAATTCTATTTGAACTTGTCTACATCTGTTTTTGACGCCAGTTCCATGAAGTTTCAACATGTATTTGTTCGGAATAGTATTATTGTGTTTTCCCCGTCTGTTGTCAACTCCGTGCTTGGATTGGCTGAAAGCTCCTCTCTCTGATGATCTCGATGAAGTTGCCCACACTTTGACTAGTGGAAGATTGAATAAGTGGCTTGCTACCGTCCTCTTTGTCAAGAGTCTCACTCCGCCTGCAAATTCTCTATAGAAGATAGGAGCGTCGAACTGGACACCGACCTCTCACAAACAATTTGTGACTCCTACTCAGGCTCGAGTTATATATCGCATTCTCAATGGTGTTCCCTTTGATATTGGTTCTGTAATTTTTGATGTCGTGGTGACATTTGCAGAGATCTCCAAGCCCCACAAGTTGCTGGTTTATCTGTCTACCATCTGTGCCATTCTCTTCAAGGATGGCGTCAAAATGGACCCACGTGTGGGTGATAATTTCTCCCCTACGCTCAAACCTCTTGCCCTTGCTGGTTTTATGTCTGCACCTCCACGCCCATCTCTTCTTGACTCACTAAGTTGATGGACCAACGACTTTCAAAGCCTCTGACGTTTCTTCTCACCTGCGTGGATTATTGAACCAACAAGTGGTTGTCCTCTCTGGGCTTGAGAAGAAGCTGGCTGATCAACGAAGGTACAATAAGGAGGTGCTGGGTGCGTTGAAGTCACAGGCCCCTTTGGTATCTAAATCGAAAAAGGGGGAGATAAAAAAAGCTGCCTGAAAAGGGAAGATTAAGAAAAATAAGGCCACTGGGAAGAAGAAGGTACTTGCTAAGGGGGAGAAGCCAAAGACTGTTGCTGAGAGGGAGAAGGCAAAAGCTGCTGCTGACGTAACCGCTAAAGAAAAAGAAAAGGTCGTTACTACCGAGGACAAGGGAAAGGAGAAGGTTGTGGAAGAGGATGAAGGTTTTGATGAAGAAGATGACGAAGAAGCAGACTCTGATGCTGAAAATGAAGAAGAGAATGTGGCTTCTGAAGAAGAGACCGAGGATGGTACTGAAGAAGGTTCGGGGGAGGAATCTGAAGAAGATGAGTGCATAGATCTCTCAGCTGGACATTCATATGTGTTTTGTTAAAAACTATTTGATCTGTGTGTGGTTGTTTGAACTCATTCCTTTCTGTTTTCTTTTCTTCTTGCATGTGAGGAACATTTTCCTTATTACTGTCATGTGAACTATTTTGCTCTTATTCAGGTATTTGAGTTGTTCTTATGAACAACACTTATGTGATGAGATAAGTACTCTTGGGGTTGATATATGTAGTGCAGGATATGTATTTAATTAATGCAGGTTCAAGGAAATAGTTTTTGATTTATCTGCCAAAAGGGGAGATTGCTGAAGATTGGCAGTAAATCGATGAACCTTCTGGTGTTCACAGGATTCAGAAGTATGTGAGAATATTTAAGGGAAGTTGTTTTAGTTTGATTGGAAGCTTTGTTTATTTATTATTATTAATTAATAATAATAAGTCTTTTATTATGGCAGGTCCATGGGAATTAGCTCGGATTTAGTTACCATAATTACGAGGAAGAGATCATGTCCTTAAGGAATAAAGGACTTACCTTATGCGCATCTTTACTTGGACGGAAAGCAAAAGAAGAAGACTTACCAAATGAAGCTTGAGGATAAAAGGAGGATGAGACACATGTAGAGGACGACTTTTGCGCCTCTGATTTGATTTTGATTTTAGTGATTTTTTTCCTGTAGTGAAGCGAGATTTTCTATATACATTATTTCGTGTGAGTCTGTAACAGAGTGTTCGGAGGTTCACTCTGAGATAGTTTGAGGGATTCGAACTATAAAACCCCCACAAGAGATTTGTGGTCTGATAAGTAGTTGTGTGAATCACTGTTCAAGTAGAGTGTAAAGCGAGTCTATACTGTAAACCCTTGAAGAGTGTTTGTGATATTCACATTAATGAAAGATATCTGAAGGGAGAGTAGGACGCTCTCCTGAAGGTTCAATTCCCAGTGAAAATGCTTCCGCGTTTGTTTGAATCTTCTCTTATTTCTGTTTTAGTTAAATTATACACAACTCTGGATACTTGGTGTACGAGTATCAAACTTCAAATACAATTTTATATTTATTAAGATATAAATAAATAAAATAACCAAAACTTATTTATATTATTTAAAGATCATAACAAATTATGCTTGATATTTTAATTAATAGTTTTTTGAATTATATCTAGAATTTTTTAATTATTATACATCTACTAGAATTAAAATAAATAAACTGAATAAATAATCTTCACAAATCTTCAAAAATCTTCTGCCTTCTTCAGCAAGAATACTCCACTAATTGTAAGGAACCAGATTTGCTCTGCCATGAATGGTATTCAGCAGCACAACTCTACTAGGCATCTAGGCCTCCCTCTGGGAATTGGCAGAGCCAAATCTGAGGTTTTTTTTATGTCCTTGACTCTATCAAAGCTAAACTTTGGAGTTGGAAAAATAAGATGATATCCATTGCTGGGAAGGAAGTTCTACTTAAGGCTGTTATCAATGCACTACCGGTTTTTACCATGTCTTGTTTTAGACTGTCTGTGTCTGTCTGCAAAGCTATCTCCAGCATCAGTGCTCAATATTGGTGGAGTAGAGGTGAAAATCAGGAGAAAGGTATTCATTGGAAGGCTTGGAAGTTGCTCACCTTGCCAAAAGCAGATGGAGGAATTGGCTTTAAAGACATCAGCTCCTTTAACAAGGCTCTTATGTGTAAGAAACTTTGGAGAATTGTCTCCCAACCTGATCTCCTTGTCAGTAAAGTGCTCAAAGACAGGTACTTCCCCTCTTGCTCTATTTTTTATGCCAAAAAAACTGAGAATGGTTCTTGGCTATGGCACACTTGGGTTGATTGCATCCCTATTTTAGCTCAAGGTCTCAGAACTGAAATCCACAATGGGGCTACCACAAAAATAAGTGATATTAACTGGATTCCTTCTTTACCACTTGCTAAACCAGCTCTTATTGAAATAGCTCAAGGTCACATTACTTGGGTTAAAGAACAATGGCTTAGCTTGGAATTCATGGTTGGTGAAGAATCTCTTTAATTAACAAGATAGCAATGCCATTCTCAATATAAAGACTCTCAATCCCTCAAAAATGGACAAAATTTTCTGGTGCCTTGAAAAGAAAGGACAGTTTTCAGTCTCCTCCACCTATGCATTCTTGATAAACCAGAAAAGACTTCAACTTGATATTCCTGTTAATAGCAGCAATGCTAATCTTCTCTCAAAAACCAGAACCAAAAATTGGAACTTATCTATGAAAGGAACCATTAAACACTTCATATGGAAGTGCATTACAGATTCTCTCCCTGTTAGCTGCAATTTGGCTTTGAGAAAGATGGATGTTGATGTTATCTGTCAACTTTGTGGAGAGGCTCCAGAAACTATAGAGCATATCTTTTTTCATTGTCCTAGAGCCCAGATGCTGTGGAAGATAAGCCCTTTGAGCTGGGATGGTGTTTGGAATGTAGGCTGCAAGTTCAAAACTTGGTGGAGCCATTTATGCACCATTAAATCTTCTTTTGTAGCTGAGGACAGAATACAACTCACAACCTACCTCCTGTGGTGGTTGTGGAAATCTAGGAACTTGTGGATGTTTGAAAAGATCAGAATGCCTATCCATCTGGTGGCTTCTAAGGCCCATCAAGCTTGGCTAGAATTCAAATCTGTTCAGAGGTAGTTGGTTTGCTTATGAGTTTTTTCAGTCTTATGTTTTATTTCTGTAGCTTATTTTTTCCTTTGATTTCCTCTTTGTGGAGTGAGATAGCTGGCTAGGCATATTGCAGTGGTCATGTTTGTCTTTCTCTTGGTTAGTTTCTGTTGGTTGAGTCTAGGCCGCATATTTGCGTGTCCTCCAAGTTTTTAGTTTGATTGGGTTGTGTCATTAGCTCGTTGAGCTCTTTTGTATTCGAACTTTGTTCTCCTTTCTATGATTTATATATATCGTCTCTAACGTTCCAGGAAAAAAAAAGAATAAATAATAGTTACATAAATTATTAATACAAATTCAAAAATATTAATTTTATTGAAAAATTAAATTTATATATATGTCAAACTTTAAAAAAAAAATATAACTAATATAAAAACCAAATAAAAGAAATAAACGCATATTATATATATATATATATATATATATATATATATTGAATACAAAACATTTTATTTACAAATTACTATTTTAAAAATATATTATATATAGAAGTATCATTTTATTTTATTGTAAATAAATAAATTTAATTTAATTTAGTTTAATTTTATTTATATATATTATATTACTTTAATTCAAAAACGTATATTTAAATTTTATATTCACATTTATTTTACATTTATATTTATATTTTAATTTTTTCAAATGAAATTATCGGTTTATTTATTATTATTTTTTTTCGAAACGACAGGGATATTATAACGAAACAGAGCGAACCAAGTTCGAATGTACAAACCAAAATACAAAAAAAAAAAACTGAGAGGGCATGCATATAGCGGCCTAGAACCTCAAACTAAAAAACCGGAAAGCCAAAAGAAATACAACACCAACCACTGCCTAAAGGCCTAGAGGTGAACAACTCAAGACAAGGAACAAACCAACTCTAAATAGCCAAACAAACCAAAAGCCAAACTAGAAGTTTTATTAAATAGTAATATATTTATTAAATAGTAATATATTTATTTATCATTTTCGAATTTCACATTTAATTTAATTTAATTTAATTTAATTTTTATTTTATTTTAATTATATTACTTTCCTTCTTTGATGTCATGCTTTGGAAGTTTCTAATATCTTTCTTATAATTACCTTAGGGGTAAAAAAGTAAATTCTGCGACTTTTTGGGGTGAAAAAATGAAGAAAAAGCCGCACAGCACGCGCGTGCACACCACTTGCGTCATCTTAGACGGTTTAGGGTGCTTCGCGCATGCAAAGTACATTACAAGGGGGTTTGACATAATTTTTAAACTATATGGGGACAACGCGCAGATTTAGTATAATACAGGGGGGTTTCGTGCAATTTACCCATTTAAGAAGTATGCTGGTTCACCAGCCATATGCCTGGAACACCCACTATCAAGGTACCATTTCCCTTCAAGTGAGGCTCTGAGAGACAATACTGAAGCAAAAACATTTAAAAGAATTCTTTGCAATCTGCACTTGTCGATTTTTAAAAGACTTTTTATGGGGATTCACAACACGAACGTTCACTGTTACACCGGAGCTACTCTAGTTAAACACTTTACCAGAAAATAAGTCATGCTGATTTTATAGCATTTGGGTCTGATGTGACCAGTTATTCCACAATAATGACACATGGGAACAAAATTACGAGGGGATTTACTCACAGATTCCTGAGATGGTGCATTGTAATACCCCGTTTTAATTTAAAAGTTTACCGAATTTATTTATAAAAGTCAGAGTAAATTTTTTGCAAAATATCAAATTTAAAACTTTAAACCTTAATGGGCGCTACTTAACTACCAACACAAATAAACAAGGGTACAAACACAAAGGACCTTCCCATGCAGATTAACAATTAAAATAACATTCCGTAAATAATGATTTCCAGATTCGAGTCAAAGGTTCAACATGATTCAAAATAAACGAAGCGGAAGCATCAAAATGAGATATCCAACATAGATATATAAAGCGGAAGCAAAAAGAACTCGACAATCCAATGACCACCACTTGCTCGTCTACCCGCCATCGCCGCCAGCTAACTCAACCTGAGAAAGAGGTAGAGAAGTAAAAACAACAAAACAATGGGGGTGAGCAAAAACCACTATGCTCACCAATATTGCATAAGTCTATCTCGCATAAGGATCCAAAACCATAAATAGAGTATGCATAGAATCCAGGTCTAACTCCCTATTCGGCCCTATCGCAAAATCTTCTATGTATATACAACAACCTTCCGATCAGACATCGGCAAGGAAGTAACCGGAAACCTTCCCTCCCTAGCTCGACATAGGCAAAAGGGATCCTTTCTGGGAGACAGTCGAGCTGGTTTTCCCCTCCCGACTAGGTAAACGGTTCAGGGCGTCACCTCCCGACTAGGCAAACGGTTCAGCGACCTCTCACTGTTTATGCATTCGTCAAAGGCACTAAAGGCGAGACGCCCCTGGCAGTGTAACACACTAGACTAGGGTTCTCAGGCATACTTAAGTTATCGAAACGAACCTTTATACGAAATTACGAAATGCGATAATTATAGATACATAAACTGTACCCACCTGGTTACCGAAGCGATATATATCACAACATAGGTGTAGGCGGCGAGCTCGACTCATCTAGCACCTACATTTAATAAAAATAGTCCTATAAATGACTATTCAACATATCACAAACTAATCATAACAATCACTTAGTTCAACTAAGCTCACATAAGCATTTAATCAAGGAAATCCCATTTCTAAAAATACCACGTACATTTTTCAAAACTTAACTAGGGCAGCGTTTTTAAAACTGAAATAATTCTCAGCACACAATTTATATGTGTAACACCCCGAGTTTTATTAATAAAGGAATTACTAGCTTTTAATATTAAGCTAGCCTTTGTTAATAAATAGTTATGTTCATGTTCAAGATCAAGAAATTCAGTCAATAATACTCTAAATTCGACTATTAGTCAATAGGTTATTCGATTGATAATCGAATAAGTTTTCAGATTTTAATTCCGATTCATTTACTTAGTTAATGAGTCTGGAATTAATAAGCCAAGTTGACGAATTATTCGAAATATTAATGTTCGGATTGGTCGTTTAAGTCAAGAATATTCGAATTAACTTTCGAATATCAGGTTCATGTTCGGAATAATATTCCGATAGTTAATCCAGTTAAAGTTCTCACGTCAAGTTCGGTTTACCTATACTGTGACACGTTCACATTGGTACACCGTCCATCGTTAATTAAGTAATGGTCATTAGCCCTTGCTTAATTAACTTAATCATGTTTAAACTAATTAATCGAGATTAGCTTAAGATAATTATGTTTAGCTTAATGTTAATTAAGATTAATTAAGATTAATGAGGATCAATTAAAGTTAATGATGTTTAAAGTTAATTGTGCTTAGCATAACCCTAAGTAAGGGTCATGCACGTCAATTGCACCTTATAATCACGACAACATTTAGTTTATGTTAAACAAGATTATTTATCATATGACCATGCTTTAATAAGTTGCTAAGGGATGGTCTCCAAATTTCTCACGTGAAGGGTCATCATAGCATTTTACACATGGAGAATTATGGTGTAAAAATAGGGATGACTAAGCATATAAAATTGATGACCAAACTAGTAAGGGACGGCAAGTGGTGCTTGGTGATTGGCCACGGTTTTACTTCAAAATCTCAATCCAATTCACCATCATTCTTTAGCCATAAATCGGAGTATTGGGTGAGAAAATTCAGCATATTCTTAAACATACACTAAGCACAAGATTAAGATTTTTAGCTATTACACACGCATGTTCGCACAGAGCGGAGTAGTCATGCACGTCTTGTTCAATTAGCCGAACCTTTGCAAAGGTAATATCATCTTCATCATCTCTTCATGTTAGTAAGATTATGTTAGATAAATTATGTCCAGATCATGCACGGTCATTCATGTAAAATGCTACG
>CACSLK010000984.1:23252265-23266635 GCA_902706635.1 Striga hermonthica
CATATCGACCGCCTAGTGAGTTTCCCGCTTACTTTTTCAAATAATTCCTCATTAATTGCCAAAAATAAAGTCGTCTGTCATACGTCCTTTCTGCCGTGCTTACTTTTCTGCCACGCGTCGCATCTGTCAGATACTTTAATGATAGCGTCTCCTCGCATAATGCGCCCACTTTGAGTGCCATGTAAACATGCTCTCCACCGTAAGATCCGACTTTAATCCAATGGTCCTAATCTTCCAACCCTTTAACTCTCCAAAGTATAAATTCCACACTTAGCAGATTTTCAGACTTTTTCCACCTCTGCAACTCTCATCTTCCTTTGCATTCGAAAATCCTCTCTGCAAAACTCTAGCTTTCCCAGCGATTCCTCCTACAATTATCGAGCTTTCCTAATTCTCTCTTCTGCGATTGTGAGTAAGTTGCTCCTCGCCTGATTTTACATTTTCTATATCTGAGATTTTGCATTTTTTGAATTTTTTGAATTGGGTATCTCGAATTTGCTTGTTGAATTTTCTGGATTTGCGTGCTTTATCCTGAATCTGTGCTCTGAACTTTGTAATTTGTTTGCTGATCATTGTGAATTTCGTTTCTCCTCGGCCCTTTTTTGAACTTTCTTGTTTTTCCCCTCTTAATTTCCCAGAATCACTTTTCCCAGAAAACCCTAGCTTTTGAAGACCTTCCCCTCTTCCCCTCTTCTTACCTTCGAAATTCTCCTTTTTAATATTGTTCTTCTTTGTTTTCTTTTGTTTTCTCAGATCCCGCTACTTCGACCACCTCCTCTGATTCGGTTCAAGTATTGCCCTTTGCACTTGAAGCTGTTCCTCTCTCTATCCTTCGCCCCGACGATACATTTCCTACCCGTGTTTTTATAGCCCGTGTTTCATCTCCCAACTTTGGAGATACTATGGATAACATTCCTCTCCACCGTCGTCGACCTGCTTTTGGTTCGTTAGATGAGCCAGAGGAGGACGAGGTCACTTCTTCCCAGCCCGGTACTTCTAATTCTTCCCCGAAAAAATCTTCGACCATTCCTCCCTCTTCCTCTCAGGCTGATGCTCCAAACTCTCCTCCCAACAAAGCTTCGACCAAAAACTATCGCAAAACCTTCACAAAGCGCCCTTCTTCTTCCTCTCTCTCCAAAAGTTGGTATAATTCTGAGAAGATCGGCCACCCCAACGGCTGGTCGTTTTATACGTCTTCTCCCTCTGACAAGTACGATTATCCCCCGAGGGACTGCTATACCTTCTTCGAGATCCAATTCAATCTTGGCCTCCGTTTCCATCTAAACCCTGAACTACTTCGCATTTGTGAGTGGTTCTCACTTCCCTTGCATCAACTCCGTCCTAATGCAATCCGCTTCATGACCACCTTCATCATCCTCTGTCACGTCCGCGTAGGTTGATTCGACCTAGACTTCTTCCACTATTGTTGCGCCCCTTCCAAGCAAGGTCGAGGCCTTTACCTGAAGAGCCGCGCTCACTTTATCAACGACATTCCTTCCAATCTTCCTAAGTGGAGTGACAAATTCATTTTTGTCCACCCCGAGGCCCCTTTCCCTTGGCCCTCCATCCCTTGGGTCAAGGAAGTTTCACAAGAGGCAGTCTCGGCCCCTCCTCCTAATCCTCTTTTCGACCAACGGGTCCACACTTGGAACTCCAAGCCCATTGCGTCGAAAAAAATCCTCAAGGACGAGAACCATCTCCACCATTGCGGCCTTCTCACCCACAAAACTTTTCCTCCTCTTACCGATAAGATCCTCGATCTCATTCGACTTGAGAATGATCTAGGTAATCCTCAACCGGATTGCTCGAGTACATATGCGATCCTTTGTTCTCGTTTTATGTAAATGTTATTAATGTTGGGTTTAACGTTCTTGTTACCTTTTTGCAGAGGTTCCTAACTTCAACATTCCTCCGAGGAGGACTCCTCTGAAGCGGAAAGCAGGGGATACCTCGGGGTGGAACGAGGACAAGGCTGGAGGATCGACCACATCCTCCCAGTCTCATCCCGAGCGACGCCAACCCTCGCCTCCCCGCCAACCTCAGCATCAAAAGCCACTACAGCCACAACCGCAAAAACAACAACAGCAATAACAACAACAGTCGCAGTAACACCAACAACACCGAACTCCTCCACCTCCTCCCGGCAAAACTTCTCAGCACACATCTTCCTCTGCCTCTACCATCCAGGCCTCGACCACCTTCAAAACTGATGATCGCCAACCAAAAACCACTGACCGCCAATGTAAAACCGATGACCGCCACTAAAAAACCGATGACCGCCAAAAAACTGACAACTGCCACCAAAAAATCGACCCTCGAGCTTCCAATCCCAAAGATGCCACTCTCTCCAAAACCATAGATAAATCTTCTGAACCCAATGCCTCGTCCAAAACCAAGACCCAAGAAAAACCTCCCTCCGACCAACAGTCCTCTAAAATCCTCTCTGAGGGATCGACCAAGGCTCTGGTCGAGTCCAGCGGTCAAGATGATGTAGGGCGGGAGATGACCGTGGGGAAGCGCTCCCGCACCGACCAAGGCGAAGTGGTGTGGAAACAAGGGCGTACCAGCCATCTTTGGCCTGACCCGCTGGCCCCAAAATCTACATCCCTACTATCGGCCTCTGTGAATGAAGTGGCTGAGCGCCTCGAGCGTGCCCTCCTCGAGGACGACCACAAAAGGGCTAGCGCCGCTCTGCACGAAGTTGACGACCAGCTCGTTCAATGGCTTGCCCAGGTATTACTCGTCTTGTATTTGCATCGATTCCTTCCTACCATCCTTTTTCGACACATGGATTGAACCGTTTTACCTTCTTAAATTATAGGGCTTGGTTCAATTCTTGCCTTTAGATAAAGAGGCTCGAGGCAACTCTGGGAAGTCCATACAAAACCTCGAGGGCACCATTGGCTTTCTGCAGGATAAAAACTCGACTCTCCTGCAGCACAATGCCAAACTCCGCGAGACACAGACAGAACAGAAGGCCAAGTTCGAAGTCAAGATTAAGTCCCTTGATGGAGAGCTCGCCCAAAAGGATAAAGTTCTCGCGGAGAGGGAGGCCGCCCTCGCAGTGAAGGAGGTGGCCGTGGTGGAGAAAGAGACCACGCTGAAAGAGAGGGAGGCTGCGCTCGAGCAAGAGCGGGCTGCTCGGGCACAAGCGGAGACTGCTCGAGCACAAGCAGAGGCTGCTAGAGCCGAGCTGGAGGCTACCTTGGCCAAAGAAAGGGCTGCCCATGCTGGCCAATGCAAACGCTACGCTGATGCTGCAACTCTTTGAGCTCGTAAAATGATGTGGGGCACTACTACCGAGCAACTCTTCCTCCGCAAGTATCACGCACAACTGGTGGCCGAATTTATGAAGTCACCCCAGTTTTTAAAGGAGGTTCAAGATTTTGGGGTGGACTGTGTTCAGTTCGCCCTACAGAAGGCTGGCGAGCAGATCGCTGAGGATGATTTCGAGCAGCTCGACCCTTGGCTATTTGGGATGCCTTGCCCATGGTTCCTTCTAGCTTCCAGGGCGATTCTAACTTACCACCCGAGCAAAAGTGGTGGTCAGGGCTGCTCGTGAGAACCTTGGCTCGATCAGATATATTGAAGAAAACTTATGCTCTACCCGATGGCGTGATCCCTCCAGCTCCTATGTTGGCCGCGTTGGCCTTGTCTATTCGACAACGCCCACTGAACGAAGCTTGCGACTCGACTTCTGGGACCAGCCATCTGCCTGAGCCAAATGCCAACTCGAGCAACGTCGACTCGGCCATAGCCCCTCCTTCTTAGATTAGCTTTTTATTTTCTGCTTTTTCCGAATTTCAGCTATGTATTGTAATAGACTTCATGATTCTTATGAAATGGAGATATTTTGTTTGATCTGTCTCTGCTTTTGATGATTCTTTCTGACTTGATAATCTTGTGTATCGTTCAACAAGGTAGCCGAGACGAACGAAAATATGTGGTCAACATACCTCCCATACGTTAACTTCTGTGCGTTCATATACTTTTACCTAGGTTTCATTCACATCCAATACTCGAACCGTAGGTTTAATAAAATTGATGTAATTACCACTTTGACCACCTTTAGGGGTGGTTGAAACATGTGACCATCCAGCATCACGGCCTTAAACATGATGGGTTTTAGATTTTTGAACACATGCACCTTCAGAGGTGGTCGAAGCATGCGACCATCCAGCCTCACGGCCTTAAACATGATGGATTTTAGATTTTTGAACACATGCCCACCTTCAAAGGTGGTTGAAGCATGCGACCATCCAGCCTCACGGCCTTAAACATGACAGATTTTAGATTTCTGAACACATGCCCACCTTCAGAGGTGGTCGAAGCATGCGACCATCCAGCCTCACGGCCTTAAACATGATGGATTTTAGATTTTTGAACACATGCCCACCTTCAGAGGTGGTCGAAGTATGCGACCATCCAGCCTCGCGGCCTTAGACATGATGGGTTTGTTGAACCGCCTCGTCTCTCTTTACCTCTTTATCTTGGTGCTCGTTCGCAGAGTTTTGAAATTTTGCTCATCTCGGTGCTCTGGTCTTCGTATCTTCTCACCGAGCTCCAAGGTCTTGGTCGCGGGGAATCTGTCTTCACACTTGCCCACCCGCGAGGAATGTTTCAAACAAGCGACCACCCAGCCCGAGGGCTTTAGTCATGGTGGGTTTTGGTCTTGACACTTGCCCACCCACGAGGAATGTTCCAAACATGAGGCCACCCAGCCCGAGGGCGTGAGTAATCGACCAACCTGCCCACCCCAAGGGATGTTCCAAATAAGCGAATACCCAACCCGAGGGCCTTAATCATGGTGGGTTTGGGTCTTCACACTTGCCCACCCACGAAGAATGTTCCAAACAGGAGGCCACTTAGCCCGATGGCGTGAGTAATCGACCAACCTGCCCACCCCAAGGGATGTTCTAGACAAGCGACTTCCAAGTTAAACCACACCATACACATCCTGTCATCCAAATCATACCAACATTCCAAGCATAAGAAAATGTGCAATAAAGCAAGTAATACGGAAGGATAACTGAATTTCATTAACATTTTTTAGCAAACTTTGCGATTTACATCCTTGTTCAAATTCTCCAGCTCTCTTTGAAAAAAAAAACAAAAATTTTACACATAATATTTTTTCAAATTAGCTAGGTTCCATGACCTGGCAAGTGATCGGCCTTCTGCGTCCTTCAGCGAGTACGCTCCTCCTGCGTGCACTCGCTCGACCAGGTATGGTCCCTCCCGTTTGGCTCTAGTTTTCCCACATGTTTGAGCACATCGACACGTTTCTAAACCAGGTCGCCTACTTGAAGTCTGCGAACTTTCACTTTCTTGTTATGAGTGGCTTGCATCCTTTGCTTGTATGCCTCCACTCTAATCGCTGCACTTTCGCGCAGCTCCTCAATAGTGTCTAAAGCCGCCATCATTAACTCTTTGTTTTGCCTCGGGTCATATGTGCTCGACCTTTGCGATGATAACTCGACCTCAACTGGCAGCAGTGCTTCCACCCCATAAACTAAACTGAAAGGAGTTTCTCCTGTTGTCGACCTTGGGTTTGTGCGATACGCCCAAAGTACTGAGTTTAACTCATTGACCCACGCCCACGAGGCCTTTTCCAGCCTTGTTTTCAGCCCATTCAGTATAATTCGGTTGGCTACCTCGACCTGGCCATTAGCTTGTGGATGAGCGACAGAGGCAAAGTGTTGCTCAATCTTCATGTCCTCACACCATTCTCGAATCCGCTTGCCATTTAATTGAGTCCCATTGTCCGATATCAACACCTTAGGAACACCGAACCTGTAGCAGATATTGTTATAGAGAAAGTTGATGACCTTCTCCTCCGTGATCTTGGCCAGGGGTTCGGCCTCCACCCATTTTGTAAAATAATCCACTGCTACTATCAAGAACTTCCTCTGCCCCGTTCCTTGTGCATCGGCCCCACCAGGTCGATCCCCCACTGAGCGAAGGGTATAGGGGCACTCATCGTTGTCATTGCCTCTGCTGGTTGATGGATAAGTGGGCCATGCTTCTGGCATTGTAAACATTTCTTCACCATCGCATTCGCATCCTCTCTCATCGTTGGCCAAAAGTATCATGCTCTTAGAATTTTTGCGACCAAAGCCCCCGACTTGCTATGGTCACTACAACATCCCTCGTGCACTTCTCTCAGCACGTATCGACCCTCCTCCTTAGTCACACAGCATAAATGCGGTCCAGCGTACGACCGCTGGTAAAGAATGCCTCCGTGCTAAAACAATCTCCTCACTACCTTTATCGCCCCCCTTTTCAACACTTCTAAGATCGGGGCCCTCCAATCCTCCACTTTCTCAATCACTGCAACTTCCGCCTCGACCATACTTCTTTCTAAATGCAATAGCGTTACACTTCTACTTTTACAATCCATCAAGCTTTGAGCAATCTTCGACAACAAGTCCGCTCCACCGTTCTCCCCTCGAGGGATCTGTATTAACTCAAACGAATCAAATTCCCCTCTCAGCTTCTTCATCTCGTCTACATACTTCTGCATCCGGTCCTCTTTAACTTCAAACCCAGCCTGAAACTGCCCTACCACCAATTGACAATCAGAATGCACCTGCACCTTTCGAGCTCCTCCCGCCATGGCTAATCGCAAACCTTTGATCACCGCCTCATACTCAGCTTCGTTATTAGATACCCTGAACCCCACTTTGGTTGCGAACTCCAAGTAATCGCCCTTGGGGGAAACGAGGAAAATTCCTAATCTAGCCCTACTTCTCGCCACAGATTCGTCTACAAATAACCGCCATCTTCATCCAGACTCCTCCTCAACTCTCGTGCCTTCCTGAATAAAATCTGCTAGCACCTGCGCTTTTATGCCCTCCTCAGCTCATACAACAACGAGTATTCACTCAATTCAACCGCCCATTTCACTAATCAACCAGAAATCGATGGTCGACCAAGAGTTTCCCCCCAATGGCATGTTCGTCCGCACCTTCACTTTATGATTCAAGAAATAAGGCCTCATATAACGCCCCACTTTTATTTGCTAAAATTCAGGATAAATTTTTGAAATTTATTTTCTAAAACACTTGAGGTGCTACTCATTTTCAAAATCAATATCAAAATTCAAACAACCATCAATACTCAATCCTCAGTACTCATTTATCAATAATCAATAATTCAACAATAGTTCAGTTTAATAATCGATAACCAATCCAATTATCCAATACCCATACAATCCTAGGGAATACATTCCCTATCAATATCCAGTAACCAATAAGACGATAATAACAATAATTCACTTTTAAGCGGAAGCAATAACAATTTTTGTGACCACCACTCGCTTCCCTCCACCGTGCCCGCCATACTAACCAGCATCCATGTAGAGCAGGTGTGGATGAGCACAAGAGAAAACAGTAGTGCTCACCACTATGCAGTAAATGTTAGCCTCAATAATAAACAGTAATCAATAATCGAAAGGTATGGTCTCAGCATGTATACGAAGCAATAATCTATCCCATTCTCCCATTAATAATCACAATAATCAATAATAAGACTCATGTGCACACCTATATCAATAGACTACTGCCGACTAAGCCACGACACTCGGCCTTTTGGTCTTACAACGAGTGTCCAGCCAGTAGGAGTTTCCCCCGTCGGTCGACCACCACCCTGACTCACAACGAGGAACTGACCGAGCACCGCCCTGGTCTCATACTTCTGACCGAGCACCGCCCTGGTCTCATGCCTCGACCGAGCACGGCCCTGGTCTCACAAGCGCATAAGGGAGATTAACGAGGTCTGTCCTATTACTACGGGGATAACCGTTCGACGTTCGATACAACTCACATCGAAGGCTACATGTTCCACATGCATACTTTGATCATACCACAAGTAAACAATAATAACGGTAATAACATTTACGACATAGCCAATTTTTAAATAAAACCCACCTGGTATTCTGAACTGAATCTGAGGGTCGTCGCTTATGTGGAAATTCGAGGGCTCAACTCCTTAGAATCTATACAAGTATAAGCGATACTCGAATAAATAACTAACCCTTAACTTGGTAGACTAATCCACTACTTCAAAGACATTTTCGGAACCAAACTAACGATTTTGTAAAACATGATATGCGCAGCGATTTTCAAATGAACACATCTAGCAGCACATAAGTCGTAATAACATGAAATCAGTGGCATGTGATTCTTAAGACATAAATCTACAACTCTCATGTTGATCACTTAAGCCAACATTGGCTTTAAAACTGAGTTTAAGCATAAAACACTTAGGTCAAGAAATCTGCCAACGAAATTATTATCCATTTACAGTATTTCACTAGAACAACAATATCTCTTGTTATAAAACTCCAAATCATACAAACTCAGCGCCTACAGAAACTACACTTGAAATACTACAAGATTCAAAAAGAGAACTTTTACAAATAATCACGTTAAGGGCCTCATTTCAGAGCATAAATTTTGAGCATAATCACAGCTACTGTTTAAAAATCTGGGCATAACCCCATCTTGGAATAATCATATAAAATCAACCAAAATTCTGATTTACATAATTTCAACTTCTAATGAAAGCTTATAATAAGTACTACAAGTTTCATGATGATTACACTTTTATATTGCCACAATAAGATTATCAAAATCAACCCAACATCTTAATCACCAATCTGCCCGAATTTTATAAAAACTGCATGCATGATCAAATTTAAAAATTCATAATAAATCCAAATCAACTCCAAATTTTGAAATTCCAAATATCACTAAACCGTAACTCAAACTATTAAAATTCACATGAAGAACACTTTTCAGTTTAAGCACATTAAGACACAGCAACCGGTTTAAACATTTAACATAATATGCTGCCGGGTTTTCTAAAAAAAACTATACGCGCGATATTTTTGTAAAAATTATAACTTATTCGTTTCAAGTCGGAATCACATGATTCCAGAGACCGGAGAAAACCAACAGAAAATACTACAATTTATAAGAAGGGCATAATATCAAATTACAGGTTTACGAAGGTCTAAATAGTAGCACAACATAACAACAGAAATATTAATAATTCATGAATTCCCAAAGGCACATAAAAAATAACTCTCAATGCCTTAGATAACACCATTAGATCATATCAGCATCATTTTGATACATATATCAAGGTGTATACATCGAAATTTTAATATTTTATTAATTAATGTCTTTATTTATTTTTGGATATAAATCTAAGATAAATAAGATATCCAAATTTGTAACAATAAATTTTATGAAAAACAAAAAACTTTTTGTACAACTTGATTTATATTTCGATCAAATGATGTTGCGGGTACAATCTCTATTTATCTCCTCTGATTTTTCTCTTCATGGATTTGAGTTTGAGATCTTGAAAGATGGATTTGACAAGTTAGCCTCCTTCAGGCTTGGTCTTGAAATTCTCTAACATTAATTTGGGGGTCGAATGACTTATTCCCGTGTATTAAATGTTAGGCCTTGACTTGATTGAAGACAACTTCTTGGAGAACTTGTTTCTTTGATCTTATAGAAAGAGGGACTTTGACTTGAATAACGTTGACTCGAGGGCTTGATAGCTTTTTCCCGGATTGAATGCTATGTTGGTTGAACTTCTCAACGAACGCGGCTTGAATGTCGCTTGAATGTCGTTGATATTCTTGGATTAATTTGAGAGGAGTGAAAGTCGTCTCTTTACTTCTTGGGGAAGAGTCGCCGCCTCTTTTTCTTCTTCTTGGCCTTCTTCTTCATTGAATGAACTTCGGGCAGTTCTTCAAGAACTTCTTCAAATCTTCAAGAGGGTTCTTGAGAGCCCTTGAATTTGAGACTTTAATTTTTGAGATGTGTTTGATATTTTTTTAGGTGTTTGAGGTGTTTTAGGTGTGATTTGTGGCATTGAGATAAGGAAAGAGATTATATCAAATCTTAGAAGAAGGAAGAGATTATATCAAATCATAATGGACCAATCAAATTGAAGGTTTCTTTTCCAAGACTCTCTCTCCTACACCTATAAATAGGGCTCTCCTCAATGCCACAAATCAGACCTAAAACACCTCAAACACCTCAAGAAATATCAAACACATCTCACAAATAAAAGTCTCAAATTCAAGAGCTCTCAAGAACCCTTTTGAAGATTTGAAGAAGTTCTTGAAGAACCGCCCGAAGTCCGTTCAATGAAGAAGAAGGCCAAGAAGAAAAAAAAGAGGCGGCAGCTCTTCCCCAAGAAGTTAAGAGACGACCTCCACTCTTCTCAAATCAATCCAAGAAAATCAACGGCGTTCAAACGACATTCAAGTCGCTTTCGTTGAGAAGTTCAACCAACATAGCGTTTGATCCGAGAAAAAGCTATCAAGCCCTCGAGTCAACGTTATTCAAGTCAAAATTCGTCTTTCAAGAAGATCAAAGAATCAAGTCCTCCAAGAAATCTTCTTCAATCAAGTCAAGGCCTAACATTTAATACGAGAATAGGTCATTCGACCTCCAAATTAATGTTAGAGAAATTCAAGACTAAGCCCGAAGGAGATTCAATCGTCAAATCCATCTTTCAAGGTCTCAATCCCAAATTCATGAAGAGAAGAATCAGAGGAGATAAATAGAGATTGTACCCGCATATCGTTTGATCAAAATAAATCAAGTTGTACAGAAATTTTATGTTTTTCATAAAATTTGTAATTACAAATTTGGCACGCCCAGTTGTACAAAAAGTTTTATGTTCACCAAAATAAAATTTGTTGTTACACAAGGGGACAACCTATCATCAGCATACTCGATCTCGATAATTAACAACAGGCCACATAAAACGAGTACCACACTCGCACAATATCATGAACAATAAACCCTAGCATGCCTTATCTCAAAAGATCACCTCAAAACGTTAATATCACATAAATAATCGAAAAGGGGTTTCGAGCCTTAATATCGTTCTCGGGATTATCTCACAAAAACGGACAAGAGACTGAAACGGGGGTAAGGGTGCGCGTGTCCGGGGTCGACGGCGTCGCTTGTCTCGCGATGAATGATGTCGCACGATCAACGGTAACACAACGGTGAACAGAAGTAGCAAAACGGGCCTGAATAGTTGTGGTTGCTTCGAACAGAGGCCGTGGGGTTGATCTCGAATGACGCCGGGGACTGTTCGCGGGTTTCTACTAACGCTAGTAGAAGAAGACTGAGCCGGCGATGGAGTAGCGAGAAGGTGGTGATGGATGATGGATTATTTTTGCTGTGGCAAGAGAGAGCTGAGAACGCGTTTTTGAGTGGAGGAAAAACTCCTCTTTCGCTGCTCTCTTCCATCGAAACCAAGGCTGTAGGGATTTGGCTATTTTATCTCACTCATCTTGGAGAGAAATAAAGGTTTTCTCTCCCCTTTGACCGATAAAAAGGGAAAGACTTGAAGTTGCCAAAAGTTAATAACAATCTAAGCATAAATATGAGGAAAAAGGGGGCTGATTTATTTACTTGTCAAAACAAGAGTTTCATTGCTTGAATTTGAAACAAAATTTAAATCCAATCACTCATGAAAAGGGACGGCCATATTTTTCTAATGCAATTTGGGGCGGGTCTCAAATGGATTTCGGGCTGGTATTTAGCGGGACGAAAAATAAATACATTTGGGCCGAAGAAATTAAAATCTCAATGTTCGGATGAAACGCCAAAGAAACGGGTCGAAATGGAACGAAAACGGCTTTTCGCGATTAAAGCCGAAAATTATCGAACGGCGAACGATAAATAAAATAGATCAAACGACACACATAATTATATTATTCACTCGATAATATAATATATATAACCACGTAATAAAGTCATAAAATTTAATAAAATAAATTCCCAAACAAGCTAAGAAAAACGGGTCACTCAGGCGGCTCGGGCGTGGTTTTTGGGTTTGGCGCTAGGGCCGGAATGCTCTTGGTTAATATGAGGACGGTCGGAAATTAAATAAAGTGGCCCGGAACATAAATAAATAATGCACACAATAATATTTATTTAATATTAATTAGCATTTAAGCAATTAGACATTTAATAATAATAATAATAATAATAATAATAATAATAATAATAATAATAATAATAATAATAATAATAATATAAAAAAAAAATCCCATAAATGAACGACTTAGATTCGAATTACGCGATTAAAATGTAATCGCCGAACGACGAACGTTTTAAAATAAAATGATCGAGTACTTCATTATAAATTTTAAGTCGACAACGCGACCAATACAATAAATATAAACTTATAAATAAAACTCTATACTAGAATAATCCGAGAAATTTTATAAATCGAACGGGGCCTTACACCTCAGTTTTCGAGCCGTCACAACTAACTTCAATGCACACTTCTCGATCTCCGAGTACCTCATCTCCGCTCCCTGCATCACCCTACTCACGTAATAGATAGGAAACTGTGCTATCCCTTCCTCTCGCAGCAATACCGAACTCACAGCCCTTTCCCCGATAGAAATGTATAACACCAACTCCTCACCCTGCACGGGCTTAGCCAATAAGGGAAGGTTGGCTAACACCCCTCGTAAATCCTCAAATGTCCTTTGCGCCTCCTCTGTCCACTGAAATGTAACACCCCGTTTTTCGTACAATAAATTTCTAGAATAAATTTTTCTTTTTATAAAACTTTTGAAAACTTTACTTGGAACTCAGGGTGCTACTCACTTTGAAAATTTTTTCATACATGATCTTTTCATAAACATTAAAACTTTTCATGAACATAAACATTTCATACATGAACATTCATTGCGTTGCCTTGAGAACTTACACTTTAACTTGACTTGCATGAACTATGACTTATTTCATAAAATAAACTTTGCATAGCGGAAAACAAATGGGGTGAGCATTTCCACTTACTCCGTGAGAGATCCCTCTACGTTATCATCCTAATCAACTATAAAGCATGAAATCGTTTTCGTATACTCCACATAATCATGAGCTCCCGACGAGTGGTGACCCACAAGTCGAAAGACTTTCTTGCTTCTACAACCCTATTAGACAACTAAACACTAGAGTCTTTGCATGCAGGCGATTACATTCTTGTCACACTCCCACCACTCATCAAACTTCTTATACCACTTTATGGTGGTGGAAGAACAATGCCTCTCGCAGATGGCACGGCCAATTAGGCTTGATGAGAGTTCCTTTCAATAGGTTGAAGGAAGATAGCCTTTCACTAGGCTCCGTACAATCTTATCGACGGGGACAATCGTTCGAAGAGTGCACCAACGAAGGTTACACATAATCACTTACACCCTCTAACCCTAGCACTTAGCTACCCTCTAGAGTTATAGTCCGTGAACGTTGGTACTGCAACAAACGACTTGCTCGAATGTTGGAATATTGAATAAACATGGGTACTATGCAAGCTACTTAACTTCATTCATAGCATAGATAATTAAAGAGGATAAATAAAGTAGAACTTCCCCCACCTTTTCAGTAGAATGCTCGGCTTAGACTTGAACTTGACTTTGAAAGAAACTCGAGGGCCCGACTCCTCGTAAAACTACATTCATTGGAGTCATGTCTTAGTATCTTAACATGTAACTTATTCTTATACTTATACTTATAATCATACATAAGCTTTAGAAAAACTTTGCTCGCTTGGCTTCGCCTTGCTTGCATTCTTTTGAAAACATTCTTATTTTAAAACATTTGGACAATCGAACTCTTAGCTTGCTTGCTTACGGATACTATTCTAATCGCCTAAGGTTCATCACGATCTCACTCAATGCTTTACAGCTCTTACATGTCACATAAGCATGCTTTATAAACATAAGACTCACTTAAGCAATTACACTTAATTCTTTGACAAAACTTAACACGTGCTGCATTTTTAAAACGAGCATATCTTTCAACATACAAGTCGCATTAACATGATTCAAGTCTTATATTGCTCCTAAGACATGGTACTACAACTTTCATTTAGTACTCAAAAGCAAATATGGTCATATTTATGGTCCAAAACTAGCAAACATTCAAAGCTAAAATACTGTCCAGAACTTTAAAATAAACTCATGCGCGGTTTTACGAAAACATGTATCATTCACTACTCGGACCATATTTTTGCTTGATTCCAGAACCACATGAAAGATAACACATAGAACTATAATTTCAATGAAGACTTCAGGTTTATTTGAGCACATTATCATATCATAAACACACAAAACATCTAAACCTAACTGCAGCCGGATTTAAGAAAAACTGCTCGTGTAGTCAATTTTGTAAAAATCATAACTTATTCGTTTTAAGTCGAAATTGTACGATTCCAAAGCTCACGTAAACACAACTGAACGAACTACATATCATATGAAGAACTCGAAAACCGAAAATAACATCTCAGGGGCCTAAATTGCTTCCGAACAGACAGCAC
>CACSLK010000984.1:23274148-23285679 GCA_902706635.1 Striga hermonthica
ATCGTAAGTCTTGAGTTTTTTTATCTGGCTTGGGAAAATTGGACTGTTATTTGAGCTTAATTTATCATCTTAATATTTATTATCTTCATTAAGTAAATTAAATTAAAATTGTATTAATTAAATTAAGTCATTTTGTAATTAAAATTATATTAACATAATTGCATTTAATACTTAGGAAAATTAAATAGATGAGGACATCTAAATAATTCCCTTTTAATCATTAACTTGATAATTAAATAAGTGTGGACACTCACTTAATCATCACATAAAAATCGAGCTTACAATAAAAATAAAAATAAAAATAACATTGTAAATCATTAAATTAAACATAAATAATATCCATGAAAATAAAACTAAGCATAAAATGAACGACATGAGTTTGGGGTGTTACATGAAATTTCACACTCTTCTTCAGCGTTTTAAATAATGGGCCACTTTTTTCTTCCGCTTTCGATATAAAACGGCTCAGCCCTGCGATTCGACCAGCCAAAATTTACACTTCCTTAATATTCGCCGGCGACTTCATCTCCATCACTGCCCGCACCTTCTCTGGAATTACCTCGATACCTCTCTTGGTCACCAAGTAACCCAAGAATTTCCCCGATTTCACCCCGAACGAGCACTTGGCTGGATTTAACTTCATCCTATACCTCCGTAAAGTCAAGAACGTTTCCTTCAAGTCCTGCACATGATCCATCTCCTCCTTACTCTTTACCAATATGCCATCCACATATACCTCCATATTCCTCCCCAATTGCTCCTTGAAAATTTTTTCCACCAATCTTTGATACGTGGCACCTGCATTCTTTAAGCCGAACGCATCACCACGTAACAGTAAGTTCCTCAACTCGTCACGAAGCTTACCCTCTTCTTGTCCTCTCTCGCCAAGGGAATTTGATGATACCCCTGCGAGGCATCCATCAGGCTCAACCATTCACACCCAACAGTTGAGTTGACCAGCTGGTCGATTCTAGGCAATGGGTACAGATCCTTCGGGCATTCTTTGTTTAGATCGCGAAAGTCAATGCACATTCTCCACTTCCCTTCTGCCTTCGACACCATCACCGTATTCGATAACCATTCTGGGAACTGAATCTCCTTGATATGCCTAGCTCCCAACAGCTTCTCGACCTCCTGCTCGATAATTTTATCCATCTCTGCCCCATTGTGCCTTCTCTTTTGCTTCACCGGCCTCACACTGATGTCCATGTTCAGCCGGTGTTCGATCACCTCCGCACTTATTCATGTCAACTCCTCCGCCATATAAGCGAAGATATCCGCAAACTCCCTGACCAGACTAATCAACCTCGACCTGATGGGCTCCTCCAGGTCCTTCTCGATTCTAAACTTCCTCTCCTCAAACCCCTCGACCATCTGGATTTCCTCGACCTCCTCTCCTGGCTGGATATCAACCTTCTTCTTTCCCTTCTCCAACCTCTGCCTGTCTTCTTTTGATCTCGACCCTCCTGGTCGACTAACCTCTTCCCCTTTCAGCCCAGCCTACCTCATCGCCAGCTGTTTGTTATTGCTCATCGTGGTCTGGTAACAGCTCCTCGAGGTAAGTTGATCCCAGCGATCTCGCCAACGTTTTCACCCACAGAATACTTGATCGTCATGTGATACGTGGATACGACCGCCTGGAATGCATTCAAGCTCGTTCTTCCCATTATGATGTTGTAAGATGATTCAGCCCCTACGACCACAAACCTCACCATCCGGACTTTCCTCATCACTCCTGACCCCAACGCAACGGGCAGACTAATCTCCCCCATCGGCATAACCTCTCCCCCGTTAAAGCCGTAAAGCGTCGTGGCCACCGACTTCAACTCCATATTCAGCTCTTTGTTAATCTGCGAAAAACAGTCATAAAACATTACATCCACCGAACTCCCGGTATCAATAAACACTCTCTTCACATCGAATCCCGCCACCTCCGCCGTAATCACCAAGGCATCATTGTGCAGTAACACCACTCCTTCAGTATCTTCTGCCTTGAACCTTGTCACCGGCATGCGCGCCGTAATCCCCACCTCCTCTCTCTTCCTTTTCACAACTCGAGCATGCTCCTTTCTGGCGTTATTCGAATCGCCATCTGTTGCCCCCCTTGAAATTATATAGATCGTCCCTCTTTTCAACGGGGCTTCTCCTCCGTGACCTCCCTTGTCTCCATCTCTCCTTGGCCTCTTCCCTCGAACATCTCGACCATCTCTATCATCTCTCTCCTCATCTCTATCACTTCTCTCCTCAGAATCCTCCCGGCATCTCCTCCTTCCTTTTCCTTTCGCCCTATCATGATATACAAACTCCTTCAGATGCCCTGCTCGAATCAACCTCTCAATCTCATCCTTCAAGTATCTACAATTTTCTGTGGTATGGCCGTAATCTCGATGAAAACGGTAGTAGATATCTGATCTGGGTCGAATCGGGCCTGTAAACCTCATCTTCGGCCATGTCACATCTTCACTCGACATCTTCTGCTCCATCGCCTCGAGCACTTATGTCAAATCTTTTCTCAAAGGCATAAAATTATGGTATCTCTGTCTCTCAAACAACAAAGGTCTCCCCTGCCACCTATCATCCCTTTTCTCCCGTTTAGAATCTCGACCCTCTCTCCTGGGCGATGTACTTTTCGGCCCACTCCTCTTGGGCGAACTCCTCCTTGGTGACCTCCCCATTTGTGGGCTCTTCTCCTTCTTTGGCTCTGGTCGAGCTGCCCCCTTTAACTTCGCAAACTCCACCTCTATTTCCTCTAGATTAATATACTTTTTGCATCGCTTCAAAACATCCTTATATGATCGAGCAGGGGTCTTTGCCAAGGAGGTTTAGCAAGGCCCCGCTCGAAGACTCCTTATCAATCCTCCTGCTTTCACCTCATCTGATGCTGAGTGCACCTCCAAGCACGTCTGATTATATCGAGCAACGTACTTCCTTAGTGATTCCTTCTCTCCCTGCCTCATCGCCATGAGAGTTAAGTATGTCTTCTCCTGGGCTACCGCGCTTGAGTATTGGTTGGTAAGTTTGCTGGCAAAATCCTCAAAGTCCGCGATCGACCCAGGAGGTAACTGATGGAACCAATTGAGCGCTCCTCCTCGCAAGGTCGATAAAAATGCCCTGCAACACATAGAATCAGAATACCCATGCAACACAGCCATATTTTCAAAAGTCCATACATGCCTCGACAGGTCAGTGACCCGTCAAACACCAAGTTCGTCTCCTTAAAATTATTCAGCAAAGGGGCCGCAAGAATCTCCCTCGAGAAAGGATGTCCTCAAGCTCTCCTCTCCGACCTCCCCTCAACTTTGTCCTGCAACTGGCGAAACTGGTCCGCCACCCTCTCCATCGCATGATCTCTCCCGCCTCCTCCATCTTCATAGCTAGACACATCCTCATCCTGACTCTCCAGCACCGTAGTCAAAGCGGTTGTTGCGTGAGACGTGTGACTCGTGACTTGCTGAACCGCCTGTGCCTCCGGCCACCATCATCCTCTGCATCTCCTCTCTGGTCATCGTCACCACATGTTGACCAGGGGCTTGCACTGCTATTTGTGGTTGTGCTCCTCCTTGCACCGCCGTTCCTCCTGGTTGCGCCACCACAGGGTTCTGAGGCGGAGTTGGTGGCATCGCCGCTGCAGCTGGTGCGCGAGCCTCCTGGGCACGTATGGAGCTCGCATCTCCCCCGGGCACCGCCGTTGATGCTCCTACCCCTTGAAGGACAGGCGTAGGAGTGACTGGCGTTTGCGAAGGGCCAGAGAAACCCGGAGGAGGGCCTTGCCCAATCGGCCTGGTCGTCGTCTAAGCATCGTCGAACGTCGACTGTAAGTCGGTTCTGGGAATTCCGTCCGCCATAGCTGAGCTTCAAACACAACATTTCGAACAAAAGTCCCACAGACGGCGCCAATAACGCAAGTGTGAGTGTCCTGGCCCAGTTTGGGGTAGATCGATTCTTTTCCTCGCCGGTAAAATGTCGGAAACCTGCAAATAACTCTCACACTCGGGGTTGTGTCCGATGAAGAGCCTCTGATGCTTAAATCAGTATGTGTATGAGTATACTGGAGTTGAATAATGGGAAAATCGTGTTAAGGAAGAAAGGCTCACCCCCTTTATATAGAAGTGAAATACCTGACCTAAGGCTGCCCGGATTTGATGAGCATGCTGCCCAAGCTGCCCGTCCGTACTCTGACACACAGCGCGCATGTTAGAGGTGGCGCGGGACGTTGGGAGCTGTCAGAGGTGGTTGTCGCTATCAACCAATAAGTCCTCGACACGTGTCCTCTTGCACATGGGATGAATATTCTTCTGAATTTCTGTTAGAGGCTCTTTCATGCGCCTGTGACTAGGCCGACTATGAAGTGTTAAGTCCGCGAAGTGGTCGACTAATCGAGGTCGACTGGACTGCTCAATCGTTCATCTGGTTGAAGGATAGATTGGTCGACTGCTTAGCTGGTTGACTGGTCAACTGCTTAGTAGGTCGACTGGTTGATTGGTCGATTTCGGCTCGACTTCCTCACGGTATGACCCCCTCGACCGGTCAGCAGACTGGTTTGGCCTTGTGGTTATAATATCCTATATCAATATTTAAATAAAATGTGTTATATTCATATGTATATAATAATTTTCCTGGTTTTATTTTATTTAACCGTCGATCGAACCAAGCCCGAGTCTCGTCTATTTATTTATGAACCGAGAGAACCGAACCGGCCGAGCAGAACCGATTCCTCTCTCCCCCTCTCTCGTGCATGTGTATAATTGTGGCTTGGGAAAAAAAAAAGAATCAAAACCCTACATGCTAAATAAATAAATATGGGATTTATCCCCCTCAGCTCATAGAATTTGCCCGCAGCTTTTTCTTTCCTTAAGCATAAGAATTTTGTTCCCTCTATCTCACGTACTCTCTCTCTCTTGAAAATCTCCCCCATCGCCGGTCACCATCATCTATCATCGATCGTCACAATTTTAATCTGCAGCACATCCATCATCATCACCATCATCAACCTCCAGCAAAAATTCGATTGTCACCATCATCACACGTTCTTCATCTATCCTCCACAAGCCCTTCTCGTCAAGAACAGAGATCAGCCGCCTCCTTTCGCCAGCACCAACTCGCGAGCCCGACCATCCTCGGCGAGTTCCTCATCTCGCGGCCCCTCCGTGATTGTTTTTCCAGCGTCCCAACTCTCAAGTGAGCAACAACCAGCGCTGTCACCATCCACAGCCATCACCTTCTTCATCAGCGCGCCATCACCATCAGAGCAGCACTTCCGACGAGTTTCAGCCCCTGCGCCGGTGAGCCCCGCATTCCAGCTCGCGAGCATCGCCTTCAATCGCTAACTGCACACGAGGAGCCAGGCCACCCATAGGCCAACGGTCGAGCCGCCATTCGCCGTGACCAGACTGACGAGACTTCTCCACCATGCAGCAGCAACTCCGGCTGCACATCCCGGCTAGGTCACGATCATCATTCCGCCATCGGTGAGCAGTCCCAGGTTTCCGCTGACCCTCGCCGTTAGTCGCTCGTTGTTGATCGCAGGGCTCGCTGTCGACCCGTGCCACTGTCCGTACGTTTTGTGCTGCCACCGGTGACGAGTTCCATCCTCATTCGTGAACCCTCAAACGTCGTCCCTATTCTTGTGCTACTGTCCGCCGAGCCAAGCCCTTGCTGCCGAGCGCGTACCGTCGGCCCCGTTCGATCGTCTCGTTACTCGTCTATCGTTCGTATTCCCGAGAACGGTACAGGCTGATGAACCCTCTTTATTTTAATGTGTTCATGTGTTATATGATGAGCCTTGGTGGAGATTTACGGGCTAGGGATCATGTATTAATTGTTTATCGTGATATATAATCGAATTATGTGAATTAATCATGTATCGACCTCCTCGGTTCATCCAAACTCGATCGAGGTCACGTTATAATCGTGGTAAGTTGCTGAGATGTTGGAACATAGTGAGTCCTTGGTCTATCGGAGAAGACCTCAGATAGTTTCGAGTCTTATCGAGTCATATATGAATTTGAGAACTCGTATGCTCACTGTTTTAGTGTTTGAATTTTTAAAAATTAAATTACTCATCATATTGCTCTGAAATTTTAACTGTAAATGCCTGTGTTAAGTTTATAACTCGTGTAAAAATTTTAGAATTTTATGAGGTCTGTAGCTATTTTTAAAAATTAAAATGAGTTCTGGTCAGATTCGTGTTAAATGCATAATAAATTGGTCCGTGCTCTAAAATTGATGAAACTTTATTATGTTGTCTCTCTGTTTGACTTATACCTTGTGTAAAATTTTTAGAATTTTTGGATTGAGATGGATAGGGTAAATATTTTGTTTACGGTTTCTGCGGAAAAGTTTTTTAATTATGATAAATTGTTTTGTTGCTGGAAAAGTTTTTTTAATTATGACAAAATAATTAATCAACTTCTTATTCATTTCGGAAATTAGTACCAGTCAGAACCTTAACCATTATGTCAGACAATCGTCTACCTGCAGGGTTTAACATAATGTACATTCCTGAGCTCATTTCGGGGACGTCATCAATCCAGCGCACTGGAACATAGTGACCATAAATAATTTATAATAGCACATCATATGATTATTCTTACTTACCTAAATACCTCGTATGTCATCCTAATAAAATAGGAATCATTTGGTAAATCAAATAAACAAGAAGTGAATATATATGCATATTTTATGTTATCTTAAAGCTTAAGAGAACGCATCAATCACCGAAGGTCTAGATTACAACAACGATCAGTGAGCCTCATAATCTTATCCTTCCGCGGTCCTGTTCAACACTTATCATAAGTGCTAGTGTAATTCTTCAGTCAAAGACCAACTGAATCAAGAAAACACTACACTCAAATGGATCAAGAAAGAGGCGAGGGGGAGCGGATGGCAATCAAAATTGAATAAAGCGGCCCTTGCAGCGACCGTGTACTTCATTTGGAATGCTAGGAATCATTTGATGTTTGAGAACGAATATCAAGGGTCGAGCCTTGTCATTCGCAAGGTGAAAACCCATGTTTATCGAACCATTTTTTATACTTATCCGAATGTGCTTATTGATTTCGAGAGGCGGTGCCTCGGACTTTGAGTATGCCTTGGTTAGATTTTGGAGATTTGAGATGTATGGGTGGACGATCACCCGGAATGATATGTTATTGGAGGATGTTGCCGGTATCTTTTGGGCTCTAGGTGCTAGCGGCGCTAAGGGTGGGCTTAGCGCCGCTATGAAGAAACATATGGTGGAAAATGCCCTGCTTCCAGGTACTAGCGGTGCTAGCAGGAGGCTAGCGCCGCTAAGGGTTTATTCTTAGCGCCGCTATGGATCCACAACGACTGAATAAGGCTGCAGCTCTTTTTCGACTAGCACCGCTTATGCCACGACATCTGTAGCACCGCTAGCTATGTCTAGTGGCGCTAACCCCGACTTTGTACAGGATTTTCTGGGGCGTGCGACCGTGCACCACGTTGCATAGCGTCGCTAACTGGACCCCTAGCGCCGGTAGGCGTGACAAGCAGCGCAAGACTCGGAGCATTGCCTTACATATACTTCCACGTGTGTGACCCTCTTTGCATTTAGTATTCCAAGACTTTTGAGTGAGCAACCGGCTTGTGGTTGTCCTCATATATTTATATCACGTGAATGAGGAACCGCCTTGTGGTTGCCCATTACGCTTTTGTAAGCCGTTGACCGGTTGTCTGAACTCAGTTTTGATCTATATATTTACATTTAATGATAAAAAAAAAATACACTACAGTCTTTTCCCAAGAGGGGTCTCACTGCCTGTCTAGAGTGTGAACGAATAGTTTAGTCTTGTAAGGAACTGATAGGTGATCTTTCTGTTTGAAACACTTCGAACCACACTATCTCAATATAAGACAAGGAATATGATTTGCTTAAATAAATAAACTGCAAACATATGTACTTTGACTGAAACATGATGGCCAGATTAAAATGGAATTGATAGAATCTGCAAAGCATAGCTTTTACAGCATATCTCTAACAGGAGCTTCTTTGAATAATTTATCGTTGGATTCATTAATTGATGTTCTATGGATTCTAACTAGTCAGTTTGGTTGAGCTCGTCATAATGATCATGTAAAATTACTTGTAAGAGCTACTCTCATAAAAGTAAGCATCAGGCAACTACCATATAAGGTGTTTCCATGATCACCTAAGAAACGAGTTACTTGCTTAGCAATAATCGAGGTGTGATAGCTACAGGTAGTCATTCTTATTGAACGTAAGTTCGTTGGTGAAATAAGGTTGGCCATTTTACGCGCCTTCTCAGTACGCTTCTATAGAAACTTTTTGCGGGATGATTCACACCTCAAGTAATGGGCTTGACATCAGCGTATAGTTGATGTTAGTAAGTGAATTGGTGTGGAAGTTCATAGAACGAAGTAAGTTCATCATGAGTATTGGGGTTGATTGTGAATGAAAATTTCGTTCTTTGCTAAGAGAAAATGGTGGATGAACTTATATTAATTCCGTGTTATATAAAAGTTAGAGTTATAAGGGCTTATATTAATTTCGTTCTAGAAGACTTCCAAGTCTCCTAACCTTTTACAAGATTCTTGTAGGAATATTCCTTTTCTCATGGAATAATAAATATGGAATAAAATTAATTTCTTATGAAATAGAATTAAATAAAAAAAACATCCCACTAGAGTAATATTATTGATCTCCCCATTTACCTCATATTTTATCAATTAAATCGAGCCTCCATGATTAAATAATATTAATCTGATTGATTGATTTACCTCCCTATGTTTAAGATATAATGTTTGTTGATTAATTAAATTATTGACAAGATAATTAATCAACTTCTTATTCATTTTTGAAATTAGTTCCACTCAGATCATTAACCATTATGTCAGACAATCGTCTACCTGCAGGGTTTAACATAATGTACCTTCCTGAGCTCATTTCGGCGACGTCATCAATCCAACGCACTGGAACATACTGACCATCAATAATTTATAATAGCAAATCATATAATCATTCTCATTTACCAGAATACCTAGTATGTCATCCTAATAAAAATATGAATCACTTGGTAAATCAAATAAACAAGAAGTGAATATATATGCCTATTTTATATTATCTTACAGCTTAAGAGAACTCATTAATCACCGAAGGTCTAGATTACAACAACGATCAGTGAGTCTCATAATCTTATCCTTATGCGGTCCTGTTCAACACTTATCATAAGTGCTAGTGTAATTCTTCAGTCAAAGACCAACTGAATCAAGAATACACTACAGTCTTTTCCAAGAGGGGTCTCACTGCTTGTCTAGACTGTGAACAATAGTTTAGTCTTATAAGGAATTAATACATGATCTTTCTGTTCGAAACACTTCGAACTACACTATCTCAATATAAGACAATGAGTATGATTTGCATAAATAAACAAACTGCAAACATATGTACTTTGACTGAAACATGATGGCCAGATCAAAATGGAAGTGATAGAATCTGCAAAACATAGTTTTTACAGCATATCTCTAACAGGTCATTCACGGCTAAGGGGTACATGAGCGAGAGTGTGCTAGAATTGATCCATTCTTCTTTATCTGGTCCTATGTCGATCCAGGCTGGAGAAGGTATTGAGTACTTTGTCACACGTATTGATGATTACTCGAGATATGGGTACGTCTACCTGCTACACCGCAAGTGCGAATGCTTTGAGAAATTCAAGGAGTATAGAACAGTTGTGAAGAAGCTTCATGGAAAGAGTATCAAGTCACTTCGATTGATCGAGGTGGTAAATACCACTTAAGAGAGTTTAGAACATACCTATCATAGGCTGGGATAGAACCAATTAATTGCACCCAGCAGAATGGGGTTGCAAAGCGAAGGAATAGGACTCTTATGTCTCATTCGCCGACTAATGAGGCGCACCACCACAGAGATGTGCGAAATCAGTTGCGCATGTTGGTGGAAGAGGTTTTGTCTTGGCCTCTGAAAATTGGAGACAGTCTCTCTGATGAGGAGACTTGCGATGAGCTGAGGGGCAGAATCGAAAATGTTCGGCAAGGTGGAAAAAGACTGCGATGACTGATAGGTTGACAACAACGGCGGAGGACGGCGACGACAAAACTGGTTGTGCGAAGCAGTGGGTGTGTGTGTTTGTGTGGCTGTGTGTGTGGAGGTGTGTGATGTGTGTGTTTCGGTGTGCGTGCATGTTAAAGTGCAACAGAAAGTGGGTAGCTGGTGGGATGGCGGTGGGGGTCTGGTGAGGTCTGGATATAGAAAATGTCCAGAGTATCCTTAGGCCTTGTTTACTGGAGATGATGGGACTGGACAAATTAATCCCTCCAATTTGCCACATCATATTTTGGATACAAATTGTCCTATGTTTACCAAAGTGGATAAAAGTCTAAGATAAATACATTAAATTAATTATTTAATTAATTAAATTAATACTTTATATAAATTAATAATATTATTTTAAATTGAACAATATTTATATATTAAACAATATTTTTATGTTAAATAAATTAATTAAATTAATGATTTAAAGATTAAATAAAATTATTGTAGATTAAATAAAATTATTTTTAATTAAATAAAATTATTTTAAATTAAATAATATTATTTAAATTAATATTTTATAAATTAAGTAATGATATTTTTAATCAAATTAAATTATTTTATATTAAACAATATTTTATTTTAATTATTTAATTTAATATTATAGATTAAATACTATTATTTTAAATTAAATAAATTATTTGAAATCATTTAAAATTATATAAATGAATATTATATAAATTAAATAATATTATTGTAGATTAAACATTATTTTTTAGTTTAAATAAATTATTTAAATTAATATTTATCAATTAAATAATATTATTTTAAATTAAGTAAACTTATTTTAAATTAAATTAAATTATTTAAATTAATATTTTATAATTTAAATAATATTTTTAAATTAAATTAAGTTATTTGATATTAAAAATATTTTTAAAATTAAAAAAAAATTATTTAAATTATATTTTATAGATTAAATAATATTATCTCAAATTAAATAAAAATATTTTTAGATTAAATAAATTATTTTAAATTAAATAACATTATTTTAAATTAAACAAAGGTCATTTAAGACCAAGAATAACTAGTACGAATCCCGTGGTAAAAAATATTCATTAATATTTATAAATTAAAATTGCTCATTAAATTTATTTTTATAAATTAAAAATATGAAATTAAAATGTAATGTAATTTATCTATATTAATTTATTGAAAATGTTAAATTGTGATTGTGACATGGGAACTCGTGATTTGTGTAATTTGATGTTCGATTCACTCATTGAATCTTTAAGATTTATTACGTTAAAAATATCGATTACAAATATAAAAAAATCCTTATCACCTAAACAATAGATTTTGTTCGTCTTTAAGAAAAAAAAGAGCCCATTGAAATTGACTTTCCAAACTACAATACACATTTTAAGAATTTTATGAACGGAGTGTTTTTAAATTTAAATTAATATGTTTTGGTTTATTCTATTTATTAATAGTTAATAAG
>CACSLK010000984.1:23325700-23336644 GCA_902706635.1 Striga hermonthica
TCGAATCTTATGAACCTTGGTTGTTATGGGATTTATGGTTGGATATTTAGTTCATGGGTTGATGTTGGTTAATGAAAACCGATTATGAAAACCGGGTAATGAATCCCCGTAGGCCTAGATAAGACTTGGGTTATGAAAATGTTGTTTAACACCCACTAAATTTTCGAAAATGAGTTTGAAAATTTTATACTGATTTTTGAAAAATCCGGAATTTCGGTAAAATCAAAGTGGGGTGTTACATACTTACTTAGAAAATTTCATGCTTAACATGAACTTGATTAGAATTAGAATTATCATGACCCATTTTAATCGATTTCGATTGGAACTTAACTTCGAAAATTAATTCGAATATTCTTGATTTTGAATAATTAATCCTGACTAATAATGTCCGTTTATAAAATAAACATTTCGGAACTAATTATCGAAACTAACTCGGTTATTGAAAATAAAATAAACCGAATAGATTTTCGACTTGAAGTCGAACTTATTGGCTCGAAAGCTGAAATGAGCAATATTAATAAAAAAAAATCGGCTCAACGTCAGAACTAAATGCATCGCTTTATTAAAAACAAACTGGGCTATTACAGTGAGGGTCGGTTTTTTGTGCTGAGGGAGAAGAGATTGAGGCTACGGGCGTAAGTTTTGAGAGGGAGAGAGAGAGAGAGATACAAGACATATGTATTTATACTAGGGTTAAAATCTTGATGTACAAGACAAAACTCACACACTCACGCATGCTAGGGAAAGAGACCCGAGTGGAGAAGGGCTTAGCCGGGTCGGTTCTCGGTTTGCTAGACGGGCTCGCGGGTTTCTCAAATTATCGGGCCGGTTCATGTGCGTGAGTTTCGAAGACTCAGGTTCTCGGGCTCGATTTCGTTATTAAAACAAACCGAACAATACTTATATATTACGCACATTATTTAATAATAATAATAATAATAATAATACAAATACACATTCTGACAATTAATTACAATTAGACATTAAATAAATATTCATAATATTATTAATAATAATGACCATTAATTATAATAATAATAAAATAAATAATCATTATAATAATCCGATATACATCCATAAATAAACGGGGTATTACAGTCTATCCACCTTCCAAAGAATTTTGTCCTCGAAATTCGAAAATAAACATCCAAACTCTATAATACAACATCAAACATGAAGTTCGGATATTACCTCCTAGTCTCGGTCTCAGTCTCCTTAGTTACCGCGGACCTGTCGTGCCGGTTCTATTGCATCTCGACGAGATCAACTGCCTGGGTCCTAAGCTGATGAACCTTCTGGTCAATCACGAACACCGGTACCTACTCATAGGTAAGGCCTTGCTCGACCTGCAACTCGACGAAGTCCACCACGTGTTCGGGGTAATGCACTCCGACAACACAGACGGTAAAGCTAACCGGTAGGCCAAGTCTTTGACTCATGCGAGAGTCTGAAAGGATTCGATATAACGAGGACGAAGCTTCTGCCTTCTTCCCGTAGCGAACCACACCCATCGGGTGCGACCTTCAGAAAGACATTCGTACCATCATGATTTCCACGGTGAGTACATAGTCTCCAATCGAGACTCGAGATTCTGCTCAACAATGCAGCACCTCAAATTCCTGCCGGCTCGAGGGACGTCCCTCCTACTGCTAAGCAATCATTAACAAAATTCAGTTAATCGAGAATTAAGTGATTCCGAGAATTCACACATCGATTCAGTGGAACTTGGAGCACTCGGGTCAAGGTTCGAAAGATAATATTCAAGAGGTTTCCCAACACCTTTGGTACAGAAACGAGTTGGTCGTACGCACTGGCCTCAGGAGTGTGGCGTTCGGTGATGGCGGCGGAAGCTCTCGTGTGAGTCAACGGTAGGCCACTGCAGTTGGCCTCACGTCTCTCAGCACGGGCGTGCATGCTCGACCACCACTTCGCGTGGCTACACCAGCCAGGGTCGGTGTTCAGTTCGAGGTACAGAAAAAGAAATTCTCTAACCTGGGTTTATAATTTCCAAGGTAAACGGAAGGAATAATGGTTTTACACAAAAATACCAAACTACAAAAATTTATGGTTCAATCAAAGATGATTCCATTAGGTACAAACAATTTCAACGGTTTCAAGGGTGTCAAGCTTTATAAGGCATAAACCGAGTTCCATGTCCACCAACTTCTTCAATCCACACAATATCCACTGAACAACCAACAATAGAGGTCAGGAAAACTTTCCAAAAGAGACGAGGATGGGTCCCTCAACCAGGAACAATCCCCATTCCAGCGGTCACTATCGAATCATGAACGCTTAGCTCAATCGACTCTTCCGACCAATAGTTTCGGTCGTCACGTCAGCTCACAGTCAAGCAGCTAACCGTGTCGGCAGTCTTAAATGAGCTTTTAAAGATAACAATGAGCAAATATCAAAAGTGAAGGTGGCTCTGCACTCCACGATGTGCCTGTACCAGGCACGGCTACCTCCTTAAAAGATTCTCAGAATATTTTAAGGTGGAACAACACCTCTCGACTCCCTAATTCATACTACATTAGATGCATCACAACACAAGGTTCTCAATTTACGAGAATAGATAATGATCCTAAAAGAAATAAAATACTTAACTCCATCCAAAATCTCATCCCATGCAACAGAAGAGAAGGTAAAAAGAAATTCCAAAGTACTGAAACTGAACAACATAAGGGAGTCTCAAACGCAATTCAAAATAGTATGCCAAGCGAAAGGAAATAATACAAGGCTTGCAAAGTTTCCAAGAAAAGCAAAACTAAGAAAATAAAATGAGGTTGCTACGACTCCACGAGTCCATGGTTAGCCTTACTACTGCTGAGGCGGCAGTGGAAGCTGCTGTTGTTGTGGCTGTTGTTGTTGTGGTCGGGCCTCGGGGAACACATTGCAGAAATGGCCGGGGCACAAGCAAGTGAAACAACCTTCTGCTGATAGCAACATTGTCCGGGGTGGCAGCGGCCACAATTGGTGCACTTCGGGCGCTGAGCCTGGACTATGGGGTGGGGATCGCGGCGATCTGGTGCTCTGCGCTTTTCCTTCCAGTTATCCCAGTGAGAATCAAACTTCCTCTTGCCCGAACTAGAGTTGGGCTGCACAGAAGAAATGGGTTGAGCATACTGAATGGCAGTCTTGAAAGGCTGGGAAGCATGGTAATATGAAGGAACTGGAGCTATCGGAATCAGACAGCTCTCCACTTCATGTTCCCGTAGAATAGTGTCGGCATAAGACATTGCTCCGTGACTCCCTACTAGCTCACGGATCCTCTGATTCAGCCCCTTGAGAAAGTTGCGGGCCTTCTTCGCATCAGTGTTCACAGAGTCTCCAGCAAAGAGGCACATCCTGGTGAAGGTGCAAATGTATTCGTCCACGCTGGTGTTGCCCTGCTGTAGATGATAAAACTCATGCTCCATCCAATCCCAGAAACTCTGAGGAAGAAACTTTCCTCGAACCATAACCTTCATCTGCTCTCAGGTGAGAGCGTTAAGCTCAGCCTCTGGCTTCCGAGCCCAATGGTCG
Source organism: Striga hermonthica (assembly GCA_902706635.1). Taxonomy (NCBI): domain Eukaryota; kingdom Viridiplantae; phylum Streptophyta; class Magnoliopsida; order Lamiales; family Orobanchaceae; genus Striga; species Striga hermonthica. The sequence goes on from CACSLK010000984.1 coordinate 23,329,226, forward strand.
ATCCACCAGTCGGAAGCATCCGCCTTCATCTGAAAAACAGCGAGTGAAACACGTTGTCTATTCAGGAGAGGGAGAACAACGAAAATCTTGTCTAGCTCCTTAATCCATTCCAGCACTGCGGTGGGGTTCTCAGTCCTCGAGAAGGTTGGCGCATGCATGTTCTGGAACTCGACTATGAGCCTGGTTAAGTCCATGTCTGGAGGGGCCTGGTGATGATGAGGTGGCGGGGAAGGAGACCGGGATGGCTGTCTGTTGTGGTTGTTGCGGGTATTCATAGCTCTACATTGAATAGGCCGAATAAAATTTAGCACATTAACATAAATACGAAAGTCTAGAGTTCGCCATTAAACACTAGAGTTCAAATCATTTAAAGGTGGATAGATCCTAAACCCCGATTTAGCACATACATAAGCAATCTGAATATCAAACATTTCATAAGTGATCTCAGTGATACTTATGACTTACATACCTTGAGCGGCGCGGCCTAAAGAAGACGAGTGGTCGGTGCTTAACTTAAATAATCATATATACACATAATTCAAAATTAAGCAGTCTACAGAAACGTAGACCTGCTCTGATACCATACTGTGACGCCTCACTTTTATTTGACGAAAGTCAAGGACTTTTCAAAAGTCATCGAGAATTTTTAAAAATTCTTTTCATAAATCACTTGGCTTTACTCGACATATAACCAGCATTTACGAATCTTTGCATATCAATTACTCGCAAGTAATTTAAACACCATCAAATATCCATAGTCAAATCGAAACCACCCTCACAAGGTTTTAAACAAAGTTCTGAAATCGACTATTAGCAAACGGGGCATCTTCCCAAACCAGTGTTTTAATTTTTCAAATCATAGATAATACATAGTTCAAAATCCCAGGGACATAATTACCCAGAGTTAAAATCATACAAATAAAAACTAAGGTTTAAAATGCAACATAAGTCCCGAGTTCAACATGATGACAAAAATAATCATAATATATAGCAAAACGGAAGCTACATAAGGAGGTCCGGCCAAATGACCGACCGCCACACGTCTCTCGCTGCAATGCAACCGCCGGCTCAACCTGCATCCATGAAGAGCAGGTGGGGATGAGCATAGATGGAATTTGTTGTGCCCACCGCTATGCGCATGAACAGTTATAATAAGTGAGTACAAAAAGTAAATATGGCATGGTCACAAGTATGAACACAGACAATAAATTTTCCCATCTCTTGTCTAGAGTCGATTATATTTCATGTGCACACCTATCAGAATAGACTACATTTGGTTCACGTATCGTCTCCCCGCGGGAACTCTAACGTTGCCAAAGTAGGAGAGTCATCCGTCAACCCCCAGGGTTTTAGACAGAAATCCACTGTCAACCCCGAGGGTATTAGATAGGTCTTCCAACCCCGAGGGTTTTAGGCAGGAAAGCCATCACCGACCAAGGCTCATGCCAAGGTCCTCGCGAAGAAAAAGAGGAGATTACCCACTCGGGGTACGTTCTATAACTACGGGGATACCGTTCGACGGCCGGTACGGCTCACGCCAAAGGTTACATATTCACATTTCATACTTTGATCGTACCCAAGTAAGTGAACAAAATTTCACAATTCAAGGCATAGACAATTTTATAAGTAAATCCACCTGATCGAAATGCTCGGCTTTACCTTGTACTTGAAAAAGAGTGAGGCTCGATTCCTTGAAAACTACAATTCGATGGGACATGTCTTAGAAGCTTATCAAGCCTTAACTTAAACTCACTAGTCTTATACATATAGATAAGCTTTGAAAACTAGCTCGCTTGGCTTTGCCTTGCTCGCCTTGCTTTGAAAATGTTTTATGTATAAGTCTTTTTGGTTTGTGGATATCTTGGTTTGCTTAACTTTTAGCACTTAAGACATTGAAGGATCATATAAACATCACATAGCATGACATGGTTCAGTTATGCCACATATACATGCTTTTAAACAATACGACTCAATTTGGAAACCTAAACATGAACTTGCAACAATTTTTAGCATGCACGATGAATTTAAAATGCATGTAGCTTTCAGTCTACATATCATATCATAATGAAACCACTTGATAAATATCCCTAACTCATGCCTTTACCATTTTCATGCAGAACACTCAAGCAGATAAAATCATTTAAATGCACATAATTCAGCAAACATCCAAAACATAGGTGCAGTGAACCAATGAAGACATACAGTTTGACAGGTCCTCAGTGTTTCCAGGATAACAGGAGCTACAAGCATGCTATTCAGATGATTTCAAAACCAATGAATAGCAAACACATATACCCACAAATTTCATGTTGTTCACATAAGCCAACAATAACTTTAAAACTGAGTTTCAGCACAAAACATTTTGGCCAAGAAATCTGTCAGCAATACTATTTATCAATTTACAGCACTTCATTAAAACAACAATAACTCAAGTTATCGAACTCCAAATCATACAAACTCAAAACTTATAGAAACTACACAAGGAAAGCTACAAATCACAATAATAGCATTTTTACAAATAATCACGTTAAAGTTATCCTTTAATAGCATACATTTTGAGCATATACACAGTCACTGCTTCAAAATTTCTGGCATAAATTCAACTTTGAAAAATCATATAAAATCAACCAAAACTCCCAATTGCAAGATTTCAACTCCTAATAAAATCTTATAACATGTTCTACAAGTTTTATGTTGATCACATTTTCACATAGCCGCATTAGGATCATCAAAATCGGCCCCAACATCATATTCCACAAACCTGCCCGGATTTATAAAAACAACATGCATGTAAAACTTTAAAAATTCATAATAAATTCAAATCAACTCCAAATTTCAAAATTCCAAATCTCACTGAACCCTAACTCAAAATATTACAAAGCTCAAAAAGAACACCTGTCCAAGAAACAACGTCTTTGTTGACAAAAACAGAGCACAACTGAGGCTCGAATTTTTGAGTTTTCATGCATTTAACGACTTAAAATATTCATACACAACAACGCCCCGTAATCATGTAAATTATATGTTAAGCAAGCCTCGATTTCCAATCTTTAAGACTTAAACATTCAATAAATCGCAAACACGTTGTCCGAGGTCCAACTCGGTCTTATTTAAACACGATAGGAAAAAACAACATCTTACGATTTCCACTTGAATTATTACATATGTTAATTCGATAATATATAACAAGTCATATCATCATATATCACGAAATTGAACGAGTCGGGATTTGAGCCTAAGTACCATTCTCGGGAGCACGTTTGAATAACAGGACGAAGGAACGAATGGCACGTCGAAGGTGGCGTCAACCGGCTCGACGGTGGAGCTTCGTCTTGCAGGGAGGAGCAGCGGCTGACGAGGCTCGTCAGTAACTTACTGGTCGCTGCTAAGGTTTGGCGAGAAGCAGTGAGCGAAGGGCTGCGTGATGATGCTCGACGGAAAGAGGACTGGCCGCGGCGGAGGGTCGCGACAGAGGAGGAGTTGCGTCGTTGAGGCTCACCGGGAGGAGGAGCAGCGGCTTGCTGTTGGTTCGCGACGGAGGAGGGTGATGAGGGATCGTGATTTTGTCTACGCTTTGTGGATAATTGCGCACTCGGGGCCTTCGACTAAATACGATAGGTGTGAGTTCAAGACGCTCTCAGGGCCTTCTCTTAGACACGGTTGTATGATAAACACGCACTTATGGCCTTGCTTAAACACACGAATGAACACAACATTCTTTTCTATTAACTCATCAATTCTGGACATAAAAAACAATGAGGGATGATCCCTATTTATAGATCCTAAATTACTCTAATCCTACTCCAACTAGAACTCCTAACTCTTGCATGAATATAAATCCTAAGTCAACTAAATATCCTAATTACCATACTAATAAAATCCTACTAATACTAAAACTCCTAATTACTTGGCTTGCACTCCAAATCCTTGCCTTGTACTCCAAGCATAGAAACCCTAGCCGCCCTAGCCGTCCACCGCCTCGGTCTTGCGCCGCCCTCGCGCCTCGCCCTAGCCCTCGAGGACTAGGGCTGCACCGCCTTCGCCCATGCGTGTATGTCCTCTTGTCTCGAGTCTTAAGGTCTCGTGCCATGCGTACGCCATTCCTATTCCTTGAAGGATCATGCTTTGAGCTCATATCCACTTTGCCTATTCCTACTAGAAATATGCTCCCGGCTGTGTTGCCTGATCTTCCGAGGACTACTCCCGTCACAGATCTTTCACGCGTTTTCCGGCACTCAGCTGCTTTTCCTATTCCTGCGGGGTTTAGTATTTGCACCTTGCCTATTCCTACGAGGATTAGGCTTGCCCCCTTGTTCTTGCATTGTGCCTCGCACATGTCGCCCAGCGCCCTACCCTCGCCCAGCATCCCGCGCTTGTCGTCCAGTGTGGTCCGCTTGCCCGGCCACCCCTTGCACTCGCTCGCGTGCCTATGCGTACTCGCTGTCCATCCGTCACTGCCCTCCATGCGTGCTAGTACTCGCGCATTGCCCGTCCATCCGCACCAGCCTCCTTCGCGCGCTAACCACCCAACATCCACCACCTGAACGCCATTTCGCCTAACCTCGAAGCGCCATGCGCGTCTACGCCAATGCGCGTGTGCGCGCCCTTCTTCAATGCGCCCTTTCTTGCGCCCGAATATCATACGCCTATGGAACATCTTCTCGCGTGCCTTCGCGCACCTCCATGCGCGACCTCCATTGGTCGTCTCGTGTGACCACGCATCTAACCCGCGTACTCCTCCGCATGCTTGGTCGCGTGCTATGCCTTGACCCATGAGCTTCGACCCTCTCATGCTCAATACTCGTGTAGTCGACCCTTGTGTGGTCGACCCTTGGCCCATACGGTTGACCTCGTACTCTCGTACATCACGTCCGCGTACACCCCCTCGCGCTTTCTCGCACGGTGTCCTCATAAACGCACGAGCTCCTCTCGCGTTTACCCGTTCCTTTACACGAGACATCCATCGACTTTCTCGTGTTCGCGTCGACTCGCATTGTTGGTCACGTGCTTGTGCTCGTACCCGCCTTTTAGGCCATGCGTGCGTCATTTTGGCCCTATTTTCAGCCTCCTCGGGTCCTCTCGGCTCTTGGATCTTCTCGTCGTCGGGTCTCGAAACCCACTTCCACATCATTCCCGGCCCCTTTGAGAATGCCCTTGTCCTCAAGGACCCATCCTCGACCATCCAAACCTCGGGCACTCCTTCTTCGACCGCGCACGCATCCCACTCACGTCCTCATCCACCTCGATCACGATTCGCTATCGACTTCGACCACCTCTTCATACGCATCGTCCTCCTTGTGTGCATCATCATCATGGACCTCCTCAATCACGACTGAGATATCCTCTTCAACCTAGGTTACCTCGACTTCGACCACTTCGGCTCCTTCGGCCTCGACCTCGATGTGTGCCACTTCACCCTCTCCCCCGAGAAAACCCTCTTCGTCCTCGTCCGTGAACTCGTCGGTGAACAAAGGTTCCTCGTACTCGACTTGGTCGACCTCACACTTGGCGACCTTGTCTTCACCATAGCCCGGTAGATCGAACGTAAACAAGGGCTCTTCCTTGACGAACTCCTCCATGATCTTGAGTTGTCGTTCGTACTTCTCCTTTTGCTCGTACAACTCCTCCAAATAACTTTGCTCCTTCGGGGTTAAGCTCCTCTCCAACCCCTCCAAAAATTCAAGGTCCTCCCAATCCAACTCATCTAATGGCTCGAAAAACATGATTTTTTTTTTCTTGCGCAATCACGCAAATAACTCGACTCTCTTTTTTTTTGTACTAAGACTCACGAAAAAGAAGAAGAAAAAGGGAAAATTCGAACCAAAAGGAAGAAAAAATTCGGTCCTTAAGAAGGAAAAAACAGAAAAAAAAAAGAAAAAGAAAAAGATAAAATAGGCAAAAACACGATTGGATTCTCTCAATGAAAGCACCAACGATGCGGGATCGTGAGTTTGCCTACGCATTGTGGATAATCGCGCACTCGGGGCCTTCGACTAAACACGATAGGTGTGACTTCAAGATGCTCTCAGGGCCTTCTCTTAGACACGGTTGTATGATAAACACACACTCATGGCCTTGCTTAAACACACGAATGAACACAACGTTCTTTTCAATTAACTCATCAATTCTGGACATAAAAAACAATGAGGGATGATCCCTATTTATAGATCCTAAATTACTCTAATCCTACTCCAACTAGAACTCCTGAATCTTGCATGAATATAAATTCTAAGGCAACTAAATATCCTAATTACCATACTAATAAAATCCTACTAATACTAAAACTCCTAATTACTTGGCTTGCACTCCAAATCCTTGCCTTGCACTCCAAGCATAGAAACCCTAGTCGCCCATATCCACTTTGCCTATTCCTACTAGGAATATGCTCCCGGCTACGTTGCCTAATCTTCCGAGGATTACTCCTGTCACCGATCTTTCACGCGTGTTCCGGCACTCAGCTGCTTTTTCTATTTCTGCGAGGTTTATTATTCGCGCCTTGCCTATTCCTACGAGGATTAGGCTTGCCCCCTTGTTCTTGCATTGTGCCTCGCGCATGTCGCCCTGCGCCCTACGCTCACCCAGCGTCCCGCGCTCGTCGTCCAGCGTGGTCCGCTTGCCTGGCCACCCCTCCCACTCGCTCGCGCACCAATGCGCACTCGCTGTCCATCCGTTGCTGCCCTCCATGCGTGCTAGTGCTCGCGCATTGCCCGTCCATCCGCACCAGCCTCCTTCGCGTGCTAACCACCCAACACCACCCCCTGCGCGCCACTTCGCCTAACCTCCAAGCGCCATGTACGTCTACGCCAATGCGCGTGTGCGCGCCCTTCTTGAATGCGCCCTTTCTTGCGCCCGAATGTCGTACGCCTATGGACCATCTTCTCGCGTGCCTTCGCGCACCTCCATGCGCGACCTCCATTGGTCGTCTCGTGTGACCATGCGTCTAACCCGCGTACTCCTCCGCGTGCTTGGTCGCGCGCTATTCTTTGACCCACGAGCTTCGACCCTCTCATGCTCAATACTCGTGTCGACCCTTGGCCCATACGGTTGACCTCGTACTCTTGTACATCACGTCCGCTTACACCCCCTCGCGCTTTCTCGCGCGGTGTCCTCGTAAATGCACGAGCTCCTCTCGCACGTACTCGTTCCTTTACACGAGACATCCATCGACTACCTCGTGTTCGCATCGACTCGAGCCACTCGTCACGTGCTTGTGCGCCTCGAATACAAGCTCGTACCCGCCTCTTAGGCCATGCGTCCATCATTTTGGCCCTATTTTCAGCCTCCTCGGGTACTCTCGGCTCTTGGAACTTCTCATCGCCGGGGCTCGAACCATCTTCCGCATCAGAGAGCTCGCCGGGAGGAGTCGCTGCGTGACTGAGACCTCACAAACGGTTGTTGCGCGAGCGGGAACTGCCAGAA
>CACSLK010000984.1:23341833-23352251 GCA_902706635.1 Striga hermonthica
GCCAGGGTGAAAAAGGCAGGGACCACTATCGTCGTGGATGAGGCGAAGGAGCTCGAGATGATGACTGGCCTCCGTAACCCAGCGGGGTGGAATGGCGACCCGACCCTCCCGTCAACCCATCCTTGGTGGGAGCCGGCCCTGGAGACCACCGCGAAGGCCATCGCGACCACCGTTGGCCTAGATGTGGAGGGGATCCTCGAGTCGGAGGACAACGCACTCCCCTCCTAGATCCACCTGTGCCACTCGTTCATGGCTTTTTGTCTCTCTATCGACCCTGTTGCATGGAACCTCTCTCTAGATTATCTCCTTTGTTATGCTGGCACGTAGCCACGAATCATTTATTCTTGCACGAACTTTTTTATTTAGGCATGTAACTGTAAACTCGTTCGATACTTTACTTTTATTTTGTTGCTTGCTTGTTTCAATTGTTCGCACTTATATAACTTATTGCTACACAAGTAACCACACCTCTTTATTCACCAAGTCCTGAAAGCATTTAACATTGTGACCATCGGCTTTTGCACCTAGCACAACTATTGTTAAGTCTTTCAAGACTCATATTCTCAATTTCACGTGATGACCTCGTCAACGATAGAGGTCGTCGCCCAGCTCCGCGATCTTAGGCGAGACTTACCAGGCTCTCGCCCTACAAAGGTCGTCACCTAGCTCCGCGAGCCTAGGCGAGACTGACAAGCTTGCGCCCTATGGAGGTCGTAGCCTAGCTCCGCGAGCTTAGGCGAGGCTGACAGGCTTGCGCCCTATGGAGGTCGTCGCCTAGCTCTGCGAGCTTTGGCGAGACTGACAGGCTTGCGCCCTAAAGAGGTCGTCGCCTAGCTTCACGAGCGTAGGCGAGACTGACAGACTTGCGCCCTATGGAGGTCGTCGCCTAGCTCCGCGAGCTTAGGCAAGACTGACAGGCTTGCGCCCTACGGAGGTCGTCGCCTAGCTCCGCGAGCTTAGGCGAGACTGACAGGCTTGCGCCCTAAAGAGGTCGTCGCCTAGCTCCGCGAGCTTAGGCGAGACTGACAGGCTTGCGCCCTATGGAGGTCGTCGCTTAGCTCCGCGAGCTTAGGCGAGACTGACAGGCTTGCGCCCTATGGAGGTCGTCGCCTAGCTCCGCGAGCTTATACGAAACTGACAGGTTTGCGCCCTACGGAGGTCGTCGCCTAGCTCCACGAGCTTAGGCGAGACTAACAGGCTTGCGCCCTATGGAGGTCGTCGCCTAGCTCCGCGGGCTTAGGCGAGACTTGCCAGGCTTGCGCCCTATGGAGGTCGTAGCCTAGCTCCGCGAGCTTAGGTGAGACTGACAGGCTTGCGCCCTATGGAGGTCGTCGCCTAGCTCTGCGAGCTTAGGCGAGACTGACAGGCTTGCGCCCTAAAGAGGTCGTCGCCTAGCTTCGCGAGCGTAGGCGAGACTGACAGACTTGCGCCCTATAGAGGTCGTCGCGTAGCTCCGCGAGCTTAGGCGAGACTGACAGGCTTGCGCCCTACGGAGGTCGTCGCCTAGCTCCGCGAGCTTAGGCGAGACTGACAGGCTTGCGCCCTAAAGAGGTCGTCGCCTAGCTCCGCGAGCTTAGGCGAGACTGACAGGCTTGCGCCCTATGGAGGTCGTCGCCTAGCTCCGCGAACTTAGGCGAGACTGACAGGCTTGCGCCCTATGGAGGTCGTCGCCTAGCTCCACGAGCTTAGACGAAACTGACAGGCTTGCGCCCTACGGAGGTCGTCGCCTAGCTCCGCGAGCTTAGGCAAGACTGACAGGCTTGCGCCCTATGGAGGTCGTCGCCTAGCTCCGCGGGCTTAGGCGAGACTTGCCAGGCTTGCGCCCTATGGAGGTCGTTGCCTAGCTCCGCGAGCTTAGGAGAGACTGACAGGCTTGCGCCCTACACACATATCACACATGAAAAGAGTTAAGCTAAAAATACTTCAAATGCAATTTTATTACTTGTCTCTCTAAAACATAACCTCTAACAAACGAAAACAGTTAAAGATAACATGTCTCCAACGACGCATAATATTTATTCAAATACGATACGTTCCACGATCGCGGCAACAACCGCCCCTATATCTTCCATTAGCTTGTTCGGGAAGCTAATTTCCAATTCTTGCTTCTTCTCCCGATGGGAGCATTCAGGCAGGTCATCACTCTTCCTCTTATGCTGCGCCTCGGCCGTCTTCAATGTGACCTCATAGCACCGCGGAGACTGCAACTGGTCTCCAGTCACCTCCCCAACCTCATCCCCTACGGGGAACTTGATCTTCATGCAATAAGTCGAAATGGCTGCTTGGAATGAATTCAAGCTAGGCCGCCCCAGTATGATGTTGTAGGCCTCGAGCTAGCATCCACGACCAAGAAGCGAACCATCTTCACCTTCCTCAAAGGCGACCTTCCCAATGCCACAGTCAAACTAACTTCACCAACGGGACGGACCTCACTACCACTGAAGCCATAGATGGCAGTATGGACCGGCTCGACCTTCACGTCTAACTCCATCTGCTGCAAGCACTTTAGAAAAATGATGTTCGCCGAGCTTCCTGTGTCTATGAGTACCCTTTGCACATCGTAACTAGCCACCTCCGCAGTGACGACCAAGGCATCATTGTGTGGGACGACAAGCCCCTGCACATCGCCAGTTCCAAACTTCAAGGTGGCCAAGCTCCTCTGCACCTGTACCTCAGCCACCTCATTAGCCACACCCTTACCTCGGTAGGTCCTCTTCCTCTCTCTATGTGAGTCTCCATCCGTAGGACCTCCCGCGATCATGTGTATTACACCTTTCTTCACCGGTCTATCAGGCTGCTCATCAGTCCTCCGCCGCTTGTCCCCTGACTCACGCTCCTCCTGGCGATCTTCTCAGCGCTCCCTATCCTGGATCACGAACTCCTTCAAATGACCGGCCCTAATGAGCCGCTTAATCTCATCCTTCAACTCTCGACAAAAGTTAGTAGAGTGACCATAGTCTCGGTGGTACCGACAATATCTATCCTTTCCTTCTGAAAATTTTCGCGGTGGGGGTAGGGGCTTTGGTTCTGCGAGCAGCTTATCCTCCCCTCGCTTTACCATCATCTCCAAGATCTCCTGTTGCAGAGCATTAAGTAGTTTGTAGTGCTCATACTTCGGACCCCTGAATCGATCCTCGACTCGAGACTCCTTAGGGGGAGCTCGTCGATCACCCTGTCGAGGCCTTTCCTCCACCTGCTTAGCCTTTGTTTTATCATTTTGGATGAAGTCCGCATCTGATCTTCCATATTTACATACTTGCTACACCTCTCCAAGAGCTCGTCAAATGACCTTGTCGGCCGCTTCGCCAAGGAATCCCTGCATTTCCCAGGCCTCAATCCTCGAGTAAGGCCTCCAGCTTTTACCTCTTCCGAGGCAGAGGGGACCTCCACGCACTCCTTAGTGTACCGCGCTACATATTGCCGCAAGGTCTCCCCCTCCTTCTGCTGCATATTAATCAATGAGAGGTACGTCTTCTCATGCTTCCTGGCACTCGCAAATTGATTCAGAAACAGAGAGCTGAACTTCTCAAAGCAATCGATAGATCCTGCTGGCAGCTGATGGAACCAATCCTGCGCCGACCCCTTTAATGTCGTCAAAAAGGCTCGGCAACACACAACATCACTATACCTGTGCAGCACAGCTATGTTTTCGAATGATCTCAAGTGCCTGGCTGGGTCCGCCGACCCATCATAGGACAAACTCAACTCCCTGAAGTTGCTCGGCAAGTCCCCTCCTAGGACATCCTCTGCAAAAGGGTGTCCCTGCAAAACCACAGGTCTCTTACCTTGCACCTGGGCTTGGAGTTACCGCATTTGAGCTGCCAACCTCTCCAAAGTCAACCCCTCCAGTTGTGTCGTCGCCACCGGGCGGGAGGTCACCGACCTGGCATCATCCTCGTCGCCCTTGTCCACGCGCTGGTGCCGCTGATGCAAGGGGACCTGTTGTTGATGTACTAGTGGCTGTCGCGGCGGGGGTTGTCTAAACAACCCATTAGGAGCTCTCTTATCCACCTCTTGAGCCCAGCCTATCGCCTCCGCAATGATTCTGTCCAACTCCGACCTGGTCATCTGGATGACCGGGTCCTCCCGTGGTGCCGAAGAAACATTGTCTCCCGGAGGGTTTTGTGCTCCTACCTCGACCAACTGCCTACTACCGAGGGCACCGTTCTGATCACCCGCACCTCCGGATCCCAGGGCTCCTTGATCCACCCCCCCCCCCCCCCCCCCCCCCNACCGTGGCACCAACCTCCTTCCCCTTGTCTGTCAAAACACCTGATCCTCCCGTGTTCGCCGCACGCCCCTGGGCTTCTGATGGTGGTATCGGGGTCGCGCCCGGACCCAACAACGTCTCTTTGGGGGTGACAGGCGATGGTGACCAGTCCGGCGGGGGACCTGTCCCGAAGGCCCTCCGAGCCCACTCTTCATCCATTTCCTTAGTCAAGTTTTTCTTTGGATTATCTCCCGCCATGACTTCTATCGATCTTCTTTTGGTGAGAAAAAACAGCCCTTTAAACTCTGGTAGAAGATTGAGTTTCCCCACAGACGGCGCCAATTTGTTATACCACAAATACTCGAACCGCTAGACCGCTCCTCTCGAACTGGGTTGCGTCTCCTTGATCGTCGGTACCAGCAAAGCACGCCGGAGGTGGTCCCGGCGCGAACACTCCGATGCTCAAGTCAGTGATGGTCTAGAGAGAAAACGGCAGAGTAACGAGATAGTTCGTGAATGTGTGTTGTGTAAAATGAATGAACCTGCTCCCTTTTATAGGAGAATTCTGGAGAGTCCCAGTGGGATAAGAAGTCTTTCTTGTGTGAACTACTTAATTAGGTCAAGAACATCCTGAATTGCAAGAGTCCTTGTCGCCACCAACTCCTTCGTAACTTGATCCCGAAGCCATCTCCAGGTTCTAGCCCCTTCGACGGCATACGAGGGCTGCCGAACACATGAGGGCCGCCGAGCATACGAGGTCCGCCGGGCACCTCCCTTGGCCGAGCACTCTCCTACGCCGAACATTTCCCCTACGCCGGGCACTCATCATACCGGATGATGCCGCGCCAGACACTTCATCCCGACCACCTCCAATGCCGAGCACTTGTGGGGCGCCAAACACCGTGCGACGTCGAGCACTTGAGGGGCGCCGAACACCGTGCGACGCTAAGCACTCCTAACCGCCCGACTACCATAATGCTTAGCCGGTCCCCTTCATATTGACAATGATGACCGGATCACAACCGGTTCCTCACGAGCCACTACTAACGACCACATCAGGCATGAAGGTTTGGCATTTGGTGCATCTCCGTGCCATCTTAAGGGCATCCTTCTTCAAACTCGGCCAATAGTAGCCTTGTCTCAGGACTTTGTGGGCGAGGGCGTATCCTCCTAAGTGGTTCCTGCACATGCCTTTGTGGATTTCTTTAAGAATGTACTGGGCACCCTTCTCGTCCACGCACTTGAGTAGGGGCGCCGAGTATCCTCGCTTGAACAGTTCGCCGGCCACGATCGTAAATCAAGCTGGCCACACGCGGAGTTGTTTGTCCTCTTTTGGGTTAGGTGGCAACGCGCCGGTCTCAATATACGACTGGATCGGGACCATCCAGCACAGATCTTCATCTCCGGTGGCCTGCCTGGCATTTAAAACAGATGTGCCAGTCACGGACGGTTGTTCTGTGTGGCCAACTTGAATGTATTCGACACTTTTCACCCTGACGCTTGATGCAAGTCGGGCTAGGGCGTCTGCCTGCACGTTCTCTGTCCGAGGAATGTGTTCTATTCGAGCTCAGTATTTAGCTAGTCATTTATTTACCAGCCCCAGATAGGGGACCAGCCTTGGCTCTTTCACCTCGAACTCCTCGGATATCTGTTTGACCATCAGCATGGAGTCTGAATATATGATGAGGTCGGTCAGGCTCACGGCTTCTGCCAGGGCGAGCCCGCATAGCAATGACTCGTACTCGGCCTCGTTGTTAGTTGCCGGGAAGAGGTATTGAATTAAGTGGCAGAAAAGCTTCTTCTTGGGATCTACGATGACGACACCTCCACCAGCTCGTCCGGTAGTGGAGGACCCGTCCGCATACATCACCCATGGCTCCTCGTCTCTTGTCTCCTCACTCCCGGCGTGAACTCGGCTATGAAGTCCGAACTTACCCCTTCATTGTTGTTCGAGGTCAGTAGTGGATATCGTACTGCACCAGCTCGACCTCCCACTTCACCATCCAGCCTGATGTGTCTGGTCGGTGTAGGATCTGTCTTAGTTGGTAGGCGGTGAGGACGATTATTGAATATTCGAGGAAGTATGGCCTTAGTTTTCGGGTTGCGGTCACGTAGGCGAATGCGAGTTTCTCCTTTGGCGGGTATCGCAGCTCGCCATCGTAGAGTGCCTTGCTTACGTAGTAGACCGGGTGTTGACACGCTTCGTCCTCTCGGATCAGGGCGGCACTTACCACTACGTCGAAAACTCCTAGATATAAGAAGAGCATTTCCCCATATCAAAGTTTCTACATCGTGGGGGCCCGACTAATGGTACCTTTGATGGCTTCGAGTGCTTTTGGGGGGTCCAGTCAAACTTGTGATTTTTCTTAATTGCGTCCAAGAATAGCTTGCACCGATGTGTCGACTAGAAGATGAATCGGCTCAGGGCGGCAAGTTTGCCAGTCAGACTCTGGACTCCTTTAATTGAGGTCGGCGGTCGATGGTCTTGGACCACTTTGATCTTCTCAGGATTTGCATCGATGTCGCGCTGGCTGACTATGTAGCGTAAGAATTTTCCCGAGCCGACGTTGAAAGTACATTTTTTCGAATTTAATTTCATGGAGTAATCACGCAAACTAGAAAACATATTATTAAGATCGTTCACGTGATCGGATGCATACACGGACTTGACTAACATGTCATCTACATACACTTCCATACTCGCGCCTATCAAGCTAGAAAACATTTTATTGACTAAACGTTGATAGGTGGCCCCGACATTCTTCAGTCCGAACGTCATCATGGTGTAGCAATAAAGTCCGCGCGCCGAGTAGAATGAAATGTGCTCCTCGTCGTCCGGGTGCATGGGGATCTGATTGTAGCCGGAGTATGCGTCCATAAAGCTCATCAGCTCATGCCCCGAGGTGGCGTCGACCATGTAGTCGATGTGGGGCAAAGTGTAGCTGTCCTTGGGGCAAGCTTTGTTGAATTCAAAAAAGTCGATACACAAGCGCCATGCCCCACTGATTTTCTTTACGAGTACCAGTTGGCCACCCAGGTCGGGTACCGAGTTTTGCGTATGTACTCGTTGTCCTTGAGTTTAATTACCTCCTTCTCGAGGGCTTGTTGCTGGTCTGGACCCAGCTTCCTTCGTTTTTGCACAATCGGCTTAACTGTTGGGTCAACCTGCAGTCTATTGCAGGTGACTTGCGTGTTGATTTCGATCATGTCTTCATGAGTCCATGCGAAGATGTCAGCATTTTGTCAGAGGAAGTCTGCCAGCTCGGCTTTTAGGGTCTCGGGCAGCTTGCTTCCAATTTGGAGATGCTTCTGGCATGTTTCTTCATCAATGAATATGACCTCAACTTCATCAATCGGCTCGGCCCTCTTGGTCCCCTTCTTCTCTTAGTAATAGGTCTAGGGGTCGAGCTCATCTTTTTCTGTGACCGGCTCCTTTCTGGCCCTTCTCCCTCTGTCCCGATCCAGTTCGGCCCCGGACACTTCTGCTACCAGGTCGGCATTACCCGAGATCAAGGGGAGTGGACCTATCTGGTTTCCTAGCATGCGGTCATCCCCCTGGTCGAAGTTTGCCAATTCGGTGTCTGTGTTTGGGTCATCCGGGTCGCCCGTCATTTTGGTCTCCATCTCAGGGTGTGCCACAGAGTTGGCCATGTTAATCTCTATTCGGGGAATGGTTAGAACGCACTCCTGCGCTTCCTTTTGATCCCCGCGGTGGGTTCCCTCCCCGTCCGAGGTCGGGAACTTGATGGAATGGTGGAAAATGGAGAGGGCAGCTCTCAGTCTGTAGAGCGTCGTCCTGCCCAAGATGGCGTTATACTCACTCTGGAAATCTACAATCTTGAAGGTTTCAAGGATCGTTCTCGTGGGCTGTCCCTTCTCCCTGAATCTGATCGGTAACACGACTTGGCCGACAGGGATGGTCGTCTGTCCGTTGTAGCCTTAGATCCATTCTCGGCAGGGCTGCACGTCCTTCGTGTCAATCACCATCTTCTTGAAGGGGCTGTAGTAGAGGATGCTCGCCTAGGCCCCGGTGTCAACCATGATTCGGTGAATTTTTATCGCCATGATCGGCACCATGATCACCATGGCATCTGAATGTGGGTGGTCGAACATGAAGGCTTCCTCATCCGTGAACGAGATCCTATTTGGATTTAACTCAGGTGTCAGCCTGCTGCCGGCGTGTAGCACCCTCTGCCCGGCATAGTAGGCTTGCCAGGCGTAGGCCTTAGTCTGTCTCCTCGAAAGGAGAGAATCACCTCGGCTTGTGTTGACGCGCCGAGTTGAGTAGTTGGCCTGGTCGGCCCCCGATTGTGGGGACCGATCTCTCTACCTGCCTCTAGAGGTAACGGTCTTACCCCGATGTGTCGGGCAAAAGGTCAGCATTTCATTGGGGCCGCCCTACTGCGGCTTCTTTCTCCGATGACGGACATCGGGATCATCATCGCTGTCGAGGCCATCATCGATGCGGCCTCCTTTCTTTCTCTTGTCGTCGGAGTGAGAGAACTTTTTCAACTAAGGATCATCAATCAGCTTGAGCAGTACCGTGATCAGATTCCAGCACTGGTCGGTGTTATGCCCGTGCGCCTTGTGGTAGGTGCAGTATCGGGACTTGTCGACCTTGTCCTTGTAAACGTGCATCGACTTTGGGTCTGGCAGTAAGCCCTTAGCCTTGATTTCTTCGTAGACCACCGCTTCCCCCACGGAAAAGACGCACTGGTAGTTCTCTTTGAGCTCCTCGGCCCTTTTGCTTCCGCAAGGCTCGGATCTCAGCAAATGACTTGCTCGGCTTTCTCGACTTTTTCTCTTTGGCCTTACCTTTGGTCGGCGCAGCACCGAGCGTCGGGATTGATGAGGAATCCTCACCCATGATGTAGTTCTGGGCTCGAGTCATAAATTCTTGGTAAGTGGTCAGTTTGTTTTGACATATGGACCACTTGAATAGAGTCTTCGGCTTTAAGCCGGCCTATGCAGAAATCAGCAAGGCTTTCGGGTGGCATTGCTCCATGTTTTGGACCCAGTCGTTGAACCTCGCAATGTAATCTTTTAAAATTTTGTCCTCTCCTTGGACGATGTTGGCATATGATTCCTTGGGGGCGAGTTTGATCTGCGATCCGATAAAGTGCGAGCGGAATGCCGACCTGAGCTGCCCCCATGTGGAAATGGAGTGGGGTACAAGGAGTGATACCAGCTCTACGCCTCTGGCCCTACCATCAAGGAAAACATGCGGCAAAGCAAGGCGTCTGTTGTGTCGTGCAGGTCCATCCAAAATATAAGAGGCCGATGTGGGAGTCAGGGTCCGAGCTCCTGTCGTAGATTCCGAGCTGCGGCACTTTGGTCTTCTTTGGCACGGACTCCCGTAAGATATTGGTGGAGAGAGGTGAAGCGTGGTCCACGACCCGGGGTGTCAGCCGTGTAGGGGGAAGAGACGAAAGTTCCTCCTGTGGTTGGTGTAGGTGTCGTCCTTCCAGTTTGGTAATCCTCCGTTTTAGGGTCTCGATCTCGTCAGATTCGTGCTCGACATATTTTCCTCGTTCAATGACCTCTCTGAGGTCACGTTCAGCGCTTTTCGCGCTTTTGTCGCCTAGGTGTTGATGGACCGGACGATAGATAATCTGCAAGCTCGTTTCTGGGCGACTTTCGCCCGTCTGTTCGGTTGGTGCCGGTCTCGTGCTCTTTCCGCAACGGTTCCGGGCCTCATTGTTGGGGGATTGGGCCGTGGTTTTGGACTTGGCCAGCTTCCTCTTTTTCCCTCCAGCCTCCTTGTCGGGGGTTTGAAGTAGGGTATTGCCGGGATTCTCGGTTGCCGCCATAGTGTTTGCCCTGGCTGCTTGGCTGGCCAGGGCCTTGGCAAAGGCTCCCTGTGCATGAGTTCCTTGTTGAGTGCGGTGGGAGGTTCTCGCGCCGTTACGCCGGTCGGATTGGGCTCTGGACTGATGGGTGGAATCGTCTTGACCAGATAAAGTCATTTTCGAGCAAGTTTAGAAGTGAAATGGTTAGAAAAAAGATGAATTCAATGTGGAGTTCTACAAAATCGAAATGTTGACACCAAATAACTTATGGTGCCCTTCCTCTAGCGCCAAACTGTTGATGGACAGATCCGATCAACGGTTAATATAAAGTTTAATGTAAGTAGGATAAGGAAAATACTAAGGAAATAAGATTAATTACGGTTTTATTTATATAATTAGGAGGTCGGCCTCTCATACGA
>CACSLK010000984.1:23360443-23377378 GCA_902706635.1 Striga hermonthica
ATAATAATAATAATAATAATAATAATAATCTTCAATAATTCATAATCAAACGGGGCGTTACAAAGTATCATGTCACAAGTATTGCTGGAATTTGGCCTAAGTCATGCACGCGTGCACTACCGTGCGCATGTTCGTGCGTGCCGGCCATAGCGTTGCCGAGGGCAATGCACGTTACCGTGCGTGTGCTCGCCATCCACTAGCCATCGTCCATCATTAGCTTAGGTTAAGGTAAGTATCAAGAGCAAGTTTATTTAATCCATGCTTAGGCCTAAGTAGTTATTTCCGTGAGAATGTTGGCCTAAGATAAGTTAAGGTGCAAGTTGCTAGCATGACTCACCTACTGTTAGAGGTATGCTGTAAAAGATATGTTTTGCAGATTCTATCAATTCTATTTTGATCTGGCCATCATGTTTCGGTCAAAGTACATATGTTTGCAATTTATTTATTTATGCAATACATACTCCATGTCTTATATTGAGATAGTGTGGTTCGAAGTGTTTCGAACAGAAAGATCACCTATTGGTTCCTTATAAGACTAAATCATTCGTTCACAGTCTAGACTGGCAGTGAGACCCCACTTGGAAAAAGACTGTAGTGTATTCTTGATTCAGTTGGTCTTTGATTGGAGAATTACACTAGCACTTATGTTAAGTGTTGAACAGTACCGCGTAAGGCAAAGGTTATGAGACTCACTGACCGTAGTTGTAACCTCGTCCTTCAGTGATTGATGCGTTCTATTAAGCTGTAAGATAATATAAAATAGGCATATATTTTTATTTCTTATTTATTTGATTTACCAAGTGATTCCTATTTTATTAGGATGACATACGAGGTATTTTGGTAAGCAAGAATAATTATATGATGTGCTCTTATAAATTATTTATAGTCACTATATTCCAGTGCGCTGGATTGATGACGTCCCCAAAATGAGCTCAGGAATGTACGTTATGTTAAACCCTGCAGGTAGACGATTGTCTGACATAATGGTTAAAGATCTGAGTGGTACTAATTTCAGAAATGAGTAAGAAGTTGATTAATTATTTTGTAAGTAATTTAATTAATCATCGGATGTTATATCTTAAACATAGGGAGGTAAATCGATCAATCGGATTAATATTATTTAATCATGGAGGCTCAATTTTATTGGTAAAATAGTGGCTAAATGGGGAGAGCAATAATATTACTCTAGTGGGATGTTTTATTATTTAATTCCATTAAATAGGAATTAATTTTATTCTATATTAATTAATTAATTAGGAGAATAAAATTCTTACTAGAATCTTCTCTTGGGATTAGGAGACTTGGGAGTCTTCTAGAAGATAGAGATTAGTAGGAAATATATTTTCTACATTATAATATTAATTGAAGTAAAATTAGGTTTCCTAAATTAGGGATTAATTCTATTCCATGATTATTAATTTAATTAGTAAAGGTATTCCTACAAGGATGTCCTCTAGTGTTAGGAAACTTAGGAGTCTTCTAGAAGATGGAGATTAGTAGGAGATTTCCTTCCTACATTAAATTAGTATTGGAGTAGAATTAGGATTTCTAGGCCTAATGGAATAAGCCCATATTTAGCACCTCCTTAAGGTCCCTAATGGAGCCAATAAATACACCATGTCCCAACCTCTCATATATAGATGTGTTGGCCGATTTTCTCCTCTACATACGCACGAGAAATATATTTGTTAGAGAGTTAGGGAGATTCGATTAAATGCTCCACCAAGTTTGATCGAAGTAGGTGTTTAGGTAATCCATTAGAAGGCTTTTTGGTACAATATATTGAGCCTCTAATTCCATATTTTCCTGTCACCATCTTCACCGTGTCGTCGTCGTCCTCCGCCGTCGACAACCGTCGAAAAATCATAACCGCCGCCTGAAGCCGTCCGTGACCTGCCGATCGCAACCGCGAGTCACCACCCGCAGTCGCGCCCAGCTAGTCGCCGTCCCAGTTCCCAGCAGCGATGCCCAAGACTGCCGCACGAAGGCCCGACGCCCGTTCGTGCAATACCACGATCGCCGATCGTTCCCAGCACGCAGTCGCGCATCGCCCGATCACACCTGCTGCTCGCCATCGCCGACCGTAAAGTCCCAGCGCGCACCAGTCCACGCGCGCACACTCCTTGCGCATCCAGGTTTCCTTGCCGCACACGCCCGCGTCTGTTAACTCGCCAGCGCAACTCCGCGGTCGCCCAGGACTCCCGCAACGCACGCGCGTATCATTCCTAGTGCATCCAAGAGTTGCGCGCTTGACGCCCACGTGTGCGCACGCCCCGCGCATCCCGCTCAGCACCCGACGCGCCCACTCGCTCGCTGCCAGCATCTGTCCGCGTAGCCCAGTAACCCGCACGTCAAGCCCAGCGCCCGACGTGCGTTTGCTGCCACCTGCGACCAGTGCCCGCGAGCTGCCGCTGCAACCCAACGCCGAGACCCGCATGCTGTTCGACCGAGGTCCGTTTGACGTGTCGATTAGAATTGACTAAAGGCCAAACCTATCTGCCCATTAGGTTGTGGTGTTCAGACGAACTTCATCAACGGTACTCTACATCGTCTTAGAGTCGACAAAAATTTTAAAAGGTAAATGTCCATATCCTAACTATAGATTCCGCTGCGTTAGGATTTATTTCAATAAGTTCAATACTGTGCATGTTGTTTGACGTTCCTAACAGAACTCAACACCTACTTGCTTGAGGTTATGTGGCATGACATTAGTACACACATGATGACTAAGCCAGTTTTTATGCACCACATAGGAGGATGACTAAGCTTAAGTTTTGCCACCAAGGCTTAGGTTTGAGCAAGTGGCGTCCCATGGTTAAACCATAAATTTTCATCTCCATCCATCTTTTTTCCTATTTAATTGGTAGTAACCGTGAGTAGAAATTTATCATGCAAAACCGAGCTAATATCTGAGAGTAAAGATAGAAATAGCCGAGAGTTTAGAGAGAAAAGTGGAGAAATAGCATGTACCTAGGGATGTCAATAAATACCGTAGGGTCGGGTTACCCACGGGTTACCCGCATTTTTGGGTCGGGTAAACCCGATATAATTGGGTTTTGGGTCGAGTTCGGGTAAAATTATACTACCCAAACCCTTGGTCGGGTTGGGTGCGGGTATAGTAGGCAAACCCATTACCCGACCCAATTACCCTACCCGTTTACCCGCAACCATTGAATCATATATATATACATACATATATATATTTATAACTTATAATAAATATAAATGTAGTCATGTGTTTTTTTTTTCCAAAACGACAGAGGCAATTTCATTAAACCGAAGGGGACAAAGTCCGAATACAAGATACGCATCCAAAAGGAGCAACTCAAAAAACTAAAATGGGAGATCCACCCAAGGGTGGTCTAGAACCTCAACAAGAGGGAACACTAAAAACCAAAATAAAAGGAATCAATACACTTCTACTGCATAAAGCCTAGATGAGAACTGATTCCTACACCAAAAAAAGAAAACAAAGAGCTAAACAACAACAAAAGCAGAAGAGAACTGGAGCCATTATGAGTGTGCAACCTTTAGCAACTTGCACTCTGGCATTAGCTTGTTTTGAAATATCCATAAGTTTCTTGACTTCCAAAGCCACCAAAGGATTTAGGTGGATAGCTGAATTCTTTCTTCAGCAGCTTTGGAGTGATCAAGAGTGCACATCTGGAACCACCAAGATTTAAAAGAGCCTCTGTTCCCAAGTAAACCTTCCCATCTCACTGGAGAAATGCTCCATGTTTTGCAAGCTCTTGGGCAGGAGAGTAGGATATGCTCAATTGTTTCTGCATCTTCACCACAAATAGTACAAACCTCTTCCATATCAATTTTCTTCTTCCTCAAAAGAACAGCAACTGGTAAGGTTCCAGTTAAGCATTTCCAAATAAAGTGTTTAACTCTCCCTGCCACCTTGAGTTTCCAATGTCTGTATCTGACAGTTTTAGCAATGATATGATGGGTACTGCTTTCAGGAATGTCCAACTGACTGAGTTTGAGCTTAGTAAGGGAGGCATAAGTGATGGATACAGAAAATTGGCCTTTGGTCTCTAAGCTCCAATAGTACCTGTCCTCTCTGTCAGGATTGAGGGAAGTAATATTAAGAATTGCAACATTGTCTGTGGGTTCAAAGATTTGCTTCACTAACCATTTATTCCATGAGTGACCCCTAGTATCAAGTAACTCATGAACCCAGATGAGAATCCCTCTTGCAATAGGAATTAAAGAAGGAGCAGGCTTGTGTAAAGATGGCACCCAATTCAAATCAGTGATCCTGGTGTTCTTACCATTTCTGATTTCAGTTCTGAACCATTTAGAGAAGAAGGGAAGAACCTCCAGCCATGAATTCCACATCCAAGATCCCTTGTGAGATTTGACAGCATCAGTAATGGGGCCATTAGAAAAATATCTGTCCTTTAGAATTCTGCTAACTAGGAGGTTTGGATTGGTGGCTATTCTCCACAACTGTTTACAGATGAGGGCTTTATTGAATAATTGTAAGTCCAGAAATCTCAAGCCACCCTCAGTTTTTGGCAATGACAGCAAACTCCATTTTCTCCAATGTATACCTCCTTCCTTTTGGTCACCTGAACTCCACCAGAATTTTGCACACATTTTGGATATCTCAGAACAAATTGTGAGAGGGATTTTGAAACAGGACATGGAGAAGATGGGGAGTGCTTGGATGACTGCTTTCAACAACACCTCTTTTCCAGCAGGACTTAGAAGTTTAGCTTTCCAGCTTTGAAGCTTGCCTCTGACTGAGTTGATCAGATAATCAAACACCTCCTTCTTTGATTTCCCAATTCCCAAGGGTAGCCCCAAATACCTAGTGGATTTGTGTGGGATAATACCATTGAGGGTGTTGCAAATGGATGTCTGGAGATGAGATGGAGTATTGCTGCTGAAGAAAATTGCAGATTTCTGCATATTGACTGCTTGGCCTGTGAATAGCCTGTACTTCTCCAGAATAGTCATAAGGACTGCAGCTTGATCATTACCTGCCTTATAGAAGAACAAGGAGTCATCAACAAAGAGAAGATGAGAGAGCATGGGGCAATTCTTTGATAGCTTTAAGCCTCTGAGGTGACGACCAGATTCAATAGCTTGAGTGATCAAGGCAGTAAGCAATTCAGCAACTATTATGAACAGGTAAGGGGACAAAGGGTCACCTTGCCTGATGCCTCGGGAAGGTGTGACAAAGCCCTTAACTGTTCCATTTAGTTTGAAGGAGAAGGAGGTTGTTGAGAGACAGATCATGATAAGATGAACAAATTCCTTCTGAAAACCCATTTGAATCATTATCCTCTTGACACTTTGCCATTCAACCCTGTCAAATGCTTTAATGAGGTCTAGTTTCAATGCCATGAAAAAGTTTTTCCCAGAGGAGTGTCTGTTAAGGAAGTGGAAAGCTTCCTGGCCTATTATTATATTGTCCATTAGTTGCCTGCCCTCCACAAAGGCAGACTGATAAGCACTGATACAAGAACTGGGGCAGCCTTTCAATCTCTGAGCTAAGATTTTTGAAATGATCTTGTAGACTACAGTGCAGAGGCTTATAGGCCTAAATTGTCCCAGAGTTTCAGGGTTATTACATTTGGGGATCAAGGATAAAACTGTGTGATTCCAATATCTGAGAATCTGACCTGAAGAGAAGAAGCTGAGGATGGCATCCAATAGATCTTGCTTGATTAGATTCCAGAAGTGCTGGTAGAAGATTGAGGTCATTCCATCTTCTCCAGGAGCCTTATCAGATGGCATTTGAAAAAGGGCAGCTTTGACTTCTTCTTCTGAAACTGGCTTCATAAGGTCTGTGTTCATGTCCGAGGTGACTGATCTAGGGATAAGATGAATGATTGAGTTTCCATCCCAATTTGTTTCAGTAGAGAAAAGATTTGAGTAAAAGTTTGAAATGTGTCTCTCAATGTCATGCTGAGAGCTCAAGACCCTGCCTTGAGGAGTAAGAAGTCTGGTTATTGCATTGTATCTTCTTCTCTGGAGAGTAAAGGCATGAAAGAATCTTGTATTGGCATCTCCTTCTTTTAGCCATCTCAACCTAGACTTCTGTTGCCAATAGAGTTCTTCTTGAAGATGAGCATTGTTCAAGGCTGTTCTTGTTGCTTCCCAGCTCTCCCAATTTTCTCCGGATTTATCTTTGTTGAGAGTCTCCATCTTTTGAGTTAGTTCAGTGATCAGAGTTTGGTTGAGGGAATGAATGGAGGAACTCCATACAAGAAGGGCAGCTCTTGTTTTCTTGATCTTCTCTTTCAGCTGAAAAAAGGGTGTTCCAGTGACTGGAGCCATCCAAGCCTTTTTAACCACATCTTCAAAGCCATCCTTGCCTATCCACCTTATTAAAGTGGAATCTTGACTGTTTCTTCTCAGCTGGCAGACCCATGTCTAAGAGAAAAGCCGAGTGATCTGAGGAACTCCTTAGCTTATTCATCACCTTGGCATTTGGGAAATCTTGTAGCCAACCCAAGGATCCAAACCCTCTGTCCAGCTGTTCTTCAACTAACTCAGGACCTGCTCTGTTGTTGCTCCAGGTAAATGGATAGCCCTCCATTCTAATTTCTTCCATTTCCATCTCTGCAATGAAGGAGACAAAGGTTTGGTAGCTTGCTGGACTTCTAGGAATGCCACCTGTTTTTTCAGATTCAGCACATATGTCATTCCAATCACCTATGGCAAACCAATTGTTACCCCAAGTGCTTTTGAGATTAACTAATTCCTCCAATTGAATAGATCTAGTATCCCTGCAGGGGCTTAAATAAACAAAGATGCCCCACTGAATAGAGGAAGAGGGAAGGGAAAATTGCACAGCAATAAAAGAGTCTTTACAAATGACTTGATGAATAACAACATGAATATCCCAAAATAAAGCTAATCCTCCACTGAGACCTGTGGGATTGACAATAGCTATTCTATCCACATAACCTAATTTGCTGCTAATAGATTTAACAAAGGATTTTTGTTTTTTTGTCTCAGAGAGGAAAAAAAAGTGTGGGTGGTGAGCTTTGATTAGCTCTCGCATTTGGGAAATTGTAGAGGGCCCACCCAGCCCTCTACAATTCCACACCACAGCTAGCATTGATCATTTTGGTGCCATTCGAGGCTGGCAACCTCCACCTTGTCAGATTGTTGCTTGCTCTTTTTTGTAACAGATTGTTGCTGCTGGTTATCTTGATGAGAGGTACATCTGGAATCCTCTGCCTCTCTTGTTCTTTTGGTACCTTGTTCAGTGGCTTTGGTGTCTATGATGATAGGTTCTCTTAGAAGTCAACCATCCTTGCTTCTGTCTTTTCTCCAAGTTTTGCTCAGTTTGGATTGAGTTGGGGCCAATGAGTTATGAAGGGTCTCGAATATTGTTGAAGTGGATGGGTTCACAGTGTCTACCTCCATTTCTTTTTGAACTTCAATGATTTGAGAATTGTGAGGAGGTGTGTGGGTGCCTGAGGCCAGTGAGTCCTGTTCTTCTTCAGGAGCAATTGATTGATTTCTTAGTGGCAGTTGAATGAGCTGTTGGCTTGTTTCTGCTTGTTGGGATGAGAAGTGGTTGGATGGACTGTGCATATTTCCTGTGGGGGATTCAGTATGAGTGGCCCCTTTTGTACCTGAGATATTGGGCTCAAAACTCCTTACACCATCAGATACCTTCATAAAGTCCCCATATTGGCCTTCTTTGAGGGAGTTGTTGTTAATGTCAGCAATTCTTTTTGCACAACTTCTATCAAGATGGCCTATGAAGCCACAGTAGTGGCATAAATTCAGCAATTTTCCATACTTAAAGCCTACTACAGCTGTTTGCTCATCCAGCCTTATATTTGCAACTCTGGGAAGCGGTTCTCCCAAATTCAGAGTGACCAACAATTTCAGTATTTTCCCACCATGACTCCCTGAGTTCGCCAACACTACATTTTTAACGTTCTTGAAAGCCTTCCCTATTTTTAAGCCCACTTATGTACTGAGCCAGTTAAGGGGAACGTTTGTTACCTGAACCCATATTTTGAGCTCCTGGAAACAGGGATGCTTGCTAGAGATTCCTTCCGTCCATTCTTTGAGGACGAGATATTGATTCTCGAAACTCTAGTTAATGCCATCTGCTACTTTCTTCAGATCTTCTTTACTCTGAAAAATGAACTGAAAGTAGTTCGGGGTGAGCTCCTTAATTTCCATGGCTTGGCTAAGTCTCCATATGTTGGTCATCGTCCTTTAAAAACCAATCCAGCTTGCTGCTCGGTCTCCGATGATTTTTCCAAATAAACTTCTATCACATTCTTCCGCACTCATCTTAATGTCATCGTTTGCTATGTCAATGAATTTTGCTTCGTTATTTGAGAGAGAAAAGGCACTAAATTGGTTGGACAATTCTTCATCCTGGGCACTCGACATAACTGCCGTAACCCTAGAAATCCCGGAAATGAACCAGGGAAGAAAAGAAAACGCCACCAAAGAAAGGAGTGAAAGCTATGCAGTAGCTGCGAGTACAGAACAGGGATGATCGGAGAAGAAATCGGAAAAGAGGTTCGCTCCCACCTGAGAGAATCGGTCACCGCTCCCACCTGAGAGAATCGTTTCTGATCACACTTTGTTAGTCATGTGTTATTTTTACTAATTAGATTATCTATTATAATTTTGATAATTCTATAATCATTTTTTGTTAATTGTACAATAAAAAAATTAAATACTCAATTTTTAAATATTATAATATTAAATAGACTATAAAAGTTAAATAATCATATCTCATTATTTATTCCAAAAATAATATAATTATTTTATAGTTTTTCATTGTCAAACATAGTTAATAAATTATTTCTTACATTATAATTAGTTGTGAAATTATTTTATTTTATTTTTTCATATGAAATGAAATGGTTCGGGTAAAACTCAAATTTAAGACTCGGGTTACCCGTTTACCCGACGAAAACCCACTAACCCGCCGGGTAAAACCCAACCCGAACTCGAAGATCACTAGCCGGGTAACAGGTCGGGTTTGGATAAGGTAAATTATATGTGGGTTGGGTTCGGGTTTGCCAAAATCCGTACCCAACCCGACCCATTTACATCCCTACTTGTACCGTAGCCCTTGTTCAACGAAGCACGCGCACTACCTTGTGGCCGCGAGCGGGAGCACGCAAGTCCTAGTACTTTTCACGAGCAATCGAAGGGGTATACATATATCGACCTTCTTTTAGTTATTTTATGATCATATGAGGAAGATCATGTAGAAAATATGTGGTTAAGTTCATTAGACGTGTCATGTTGCACTCGGAGGCGCCACAAAAGGCCCTCCCGAGCCATTTCATGTTTGAAACGAGAACTCTCGAGCATTTTATGCATTTTCGGTCATTAAATATCAAGTTATGTTGAACCATGTAGCCGTTGCCGGAGAAAGTCGCCGGACGGCCGGCAAGGTGCCGGTCGTAGTGCCTGCCCGCACATAGCGAGCGCAACAAGGCCGGCAGTAGCCTGCGGGCAACTCGCATGCGCCCAGTTGGGCGTCGCGCATAGCCCATGTGATGACGGATCGCAGTTCTTGTCTATTTGGTGTGAATAATTGCGCACTCAGGGCCTTCGACTAGACACGATAGGTGTGACTAACAGACGCACTCAGGGCCTTCTCTTAGACACGATTTGTATGATAAACACGCACTAACGACCTTGCTTAAACACACGATAGAACACAATGTTCCCCTTTTCTATTCACTCATCAATTCCAAGACACCTAATAATGAAGAGGTACATGGGTATTTATAGGTGCATAAATAAATCTAAGCCTAACCAAACTAGATCTCGTAAATCATGCAATAATAAAAATCCTAATACTAGAAGACTTATTAAAAGCAATAAAATATCTCCTAACATCTAATATTTCCTAATAATACTAGAACTCTAAATACTTGACTTGCACACCAAGCAGCTCAGCCGCCCCAAGTCTCTCGACCGCCTCTCGCGTGCGCACCGCCCTTCGGCTCCTAGTCCTTGTCGCGCGCTGCTTCGCGCACGCGCGCCTCACCGCCCGCCTTGTCTAGTCCCGCGCAGACTAGGCTTTCGCTGGCCTGCCCAGCACGCGCCCCGCTACCTTGCGCTGCACGCCCGCCGCCTAACTCTTGCGCGTGATCGCCGACGCCCGTTATTTCTATGCCTGCTCGGACGAGGCCACCGCCCGCGTTGTCCTCTTCGTCTAAGCCCTTGCGCCGTAGGACTTCCGCGCTCGCCCCACACTCGCACACCATTGCGTGCTCCCGGTCGCTGCTAATCTCCTCGTGCGCGTGTGTTGCCGCCATTCCTAGGCCTTCGAGGCCTAGGACATCAATTGTGTCCGCGCCACTCGCGCGAGTGCTGCACACGCCACCTGCATTCGTCCTGCTCGCGCCGTCCTCCCGCGCCCCGCGCGTCGCACCCATCGCCCAAGTGCCCCAATCTTCTACCGCAAACCCCCGTTCGCCCAACGCCGTCTGCGTGTGCTTCACCCTATCGCGCGCATCAAGGCACGATGCGCGCCACTCGCTCGTGCTCACCTTGTCGTCACCGACCGACTCCAACTGCTCGCCCGATGGTCTTGGCTCGTCCCATGGGTCCCAATCTTCCAACCCAATGCAATCTCCAGCACGCCATATACAACCATCTTCCATCCTTTGCACTCCTTTTCTTATAGCCTTCATTTTCCATGCTCGCTTCTTTCTTGCACAAGGCCCACACCAACGACTCGCCTTCTTAGCCTTTGCCTTGCGTTGTCTCTTGGCTTTGCGTTTCCTAGCCTTCAACTTCAACCTTGGACCACATCATTTTGGCCAATCTCTGACACATGAAGGACGATAAATCGGACTAGATGGCTGCCCCAACATGTTTTCTAGCCATATATCGAGATCTTCAACCATCCCTCACTTGACTCACCGGGGTTAATAACCACTTCTATATCACCATGCCGTAGGGCGGTCCGAGTGAGGCGGTGGGAGAGAGAGAGAGAGAGAGAGAGAGAGAGAGAGAGAGGATTACTTGAATTGCAAGCCAAGTTATTTTGTTCCCTTATTGCTTTATGATTTCTAGCTTAATTAGGTTACTTAATATTTTATTGCTTTATTAGTTCCCTAGGTAGATTAGGATTAGATATATTTTTTGCCTATATAAAGGCCCCTCCCTATGTTATTTTTCATCATGAATTTTATGAATAGAAATCTGAACTTTTGTTCTTCCACTTTGCTTTAGTTTTCCACCAAAATTCTATTGCAATTTTATTTGTTCCAAGAGCCGCGGTTGTGGCTCGAAGAACACCTATCGGCGATTCAAGGCGCGGGCTAGCGGCTTATCGGCAGTCGGGACACGCGATCTTCATCATTGGTGCTTTCATTTAGAGGTGTTAGATCGTGTGTCTTTTTCCCAACCCATTCCATTTTATTTTCTTCCCCCTTATTTTCGTTCGATTCAAAAAAAAAAAAAAATCCAAAAATCATCATCATCACGAGTCCTCAAAGTAAAGAGCGTAGGGAAGAGAGAAAAGCCATGGCCAACAAAGAGATGAAGGATAAGATCGATAATCTCGATGTTCAATTCCGTGGCATGAGCGAGACCATAGATACACTTGGCGAAGGGCTCGATAATACGAAGACAACGGTGCAAGATCTGATGGAAACCGTGAATAGGTGCTTCGACGAGATGGCACGCAACGTGCTCGCACGCCTGCCACCACCGCGGCAACAAGATCACGCGCGGCACCATGACCGCGAGCGGCCCGAAGGAGAGGATCGACGACGTGAAGAGTACGAGTGCAAGGACGACTACGAACGGCAGTCACATGCGTCTAACTACCGCGAGCGTCTAAGGGCCGACAAACCCCGCATCACGTTATCCACGTTCACCGGCAGCGATCCAAATGCATGGATCAACTGGGCGGTGCAATATTTTGAGCTCAACGAGATGGACGGCCTAGATCGTGTAAGGTACCAGCATATTATCTTGATGGCGAGGCCAATGTTTGGTGGCAATGGCTCACGAGGATCTACTGCAAGCCGCAGCAGGCCATCACATGGGCCGACTTTGAGAGGGAGTTGCTCACGCGCTTTACCACATCAGATTACCATAACTACAACGAGGCTCTCGCACGAATACGCCAGACAGGTAGCTTGCACGAGTACATCAAGGAGTTCGAACGTCTAGCATGCCGCATGAGGGATTGGCCCGAGGATGCATTGGTAGGAGCCTTCATAGGTGGGCTAAAGTTCGATCTAGCCGCTGAAGTTCGACTGGAGCGACCAGATACAATGCACGTAGCCATGGAGGTAGCTCGGCGACGCGAAGAACATCTAGCAGTCACGCGAAGGGGACGGACGGATGTCCGCTTCACGGACGCACGATGCATAGGCCCAAGCCAATCGACGGCAAGCGCGCGTTCGACCATCAGCGCTCGGCCGGCAGGGCCAGTAGTCAGGCGACTTTCCCCCGCGCCGGCGTGAAAAGGGCCTTTGTTTTAAATGTGAAGAAAATTTTACACCAGGCCATCAGTGTAAGCAGGCGTTTGTAATAGAATTTGCTAATTCTGATGAAGAGGAATCTGAGGTCGAGGAAGAACCACGTCAAGGGGACGAGGTTGAAGTGCCCGAAGAGGAAGCTGAAATTTCGATGCACGCAATGGCAGGAATTAGAGGGCCAAGGACGATGCGATTACCAGCTTGGGTGAAGGATCGGAGGGTGACCGTGCTCGTGGACAACGGGTCATCACACAACTTCATTAATACCGACTTGTCCCAGAAACTGAAGCTGCCAACCACGAAGATTGAGCCCTTTGAAGTTCGAGTCGCTAATGGTGAGAGGATGCAATGCACGGAGTCGTTTCGCAAGGTACCGATCAAGTTCCAAGGAGTTACGGTAAAGGCTGATCTCTATGCTTTACCCCTAGTCGAACCTGACGTTGTTCTTGGAGTACAATGGCTCGAGGGATTAGGCAAGGTGACCACCGACTGCCGTACTGGAGTTATGGAGTTCAAAACTGGAGGTCGGCAAGTCACACTAAGTGCTGGCACTGAAAAGGGTACCAAAGAAGTTGGGTTGAAAAGTATTGAAAGAGTTTGGCGAAGTGGCGGCCAAATATATGTAGTAGTGGTCGAAAGTAAGGATACGCGCACGGAGAAGGCTGAGCAGCAGCAAGGCGATGTGCTCGAGCTTCTAGAGAAATTCGAAGGAGTACTGGGCGAACCCAAGGGCCTACCACCTCACCGAGAGTTTGACCACCGGATACCACTGGTCAATGAGCAACACGCAGTGCACGTCCATCCCTATTGGTACGCTCACTTCCAGAAAACTGAGATTGAAAGGCAAGTAGCTGAGATGCTAGAGTCTGGGTTAATTCAGCATAGCTCGAGTCCGTTTTCTTCACCAGTACTGTTAGGTAAAAAGAAAGATGGCACGTGGAGGTTTTGTACTGACTACCGAGCTCTGAATGTCGCGACTATCAAGGACCGATTTCTTATTTCTAATGTCGACGACATGCTCGATGAGTTGGCTGGATCACGTTATTTCTCAAAGCTTGATCTGAGAGATGGTTATCATCAGATTCGACTCCACAAGGCAGACATTCCAAAGACAGCCTTTCGTACGCATCAGGGGCACTATGAGTATTTGGTGTTGCCATTCGGGCTGTGCAACGCCCCATCCACTTTCCAGTTCGCTATGAATTCCACCTTCAAGGAGCATCTACGTAAGTTTGTTCTAGTCTTCTTTGATGATATATGGGTATATTCGAAGTCATTGGCTGAACATCTGGAGCATTTGGGAGTGGTGCTCGAAGTCTTGGAGGCTAACTCGTTCCACATCAAGCCGTCCAAATGTTCATTCGGGCAGGAGATGGTCGAGTACCTAGGCCACTTTATCTCCCACAATGGCGTGACGGTTGATCCACAGAAGATAGAGGCTATGGTCGACTCGCCCAAGCCAACGAGTCTCACGCAACTCAGAGGATTCCTGGGGCTCACAGGATACTACAAGAAGTTTGTGAAGGACTATGGGACCATCGCCAAGCCCCTTACGGAGATGACCAAGAAAGGAGGGTATAACTGGACCAAGGCTAGCGAGGAGGCGTTTGAGAAACTGAAGGGCGCCATGACTACAACGCCAGTACTCGCAATGCAAAGGTTTGATGTCTTGTTTGAAGTACACACGGATGCTAGTGATATTGGGATTGGAGCCGTACTAGTGCAGGAAGGGCGACCCTTAGCCTATCTTAGCAAGGCGCTGGGCACGACTCGATTGGGTTTATCAGTGCACGTCAAGGAGATGCCAGCAGTTGTCGAAGCTATGAGATGCTGGAGGCCCTATCTGTTGGGGCGGCATTTTCGAATCGTGACCGACCAGCAGCCGCTCAAGCATCTACTTGAGCAGAGGATTGTGACATCCGAGCAGCAGAAGTTTTTCTCGAAACTCATGGGGTTTGACTTTGAAATAGTCTACCGGCCGGGTCGACAGAATGATGTGGCCGACGCACTTTCCCGGCGAACGGATGTAGCAGAGCTGAACGCCATCACAGGATCGACCTGGGCAATTTGGGATGAAGTCCGGAAGGCGCAAGAAGGGGATACTTATTGCCAAGAGTTGCGCCACAAGATCAAAGCCAGAGAAACCACTGCTACTGGCTACGAGCTACACAACGACTTGCTCCTACACAGAGGCAGAGTATTTGTTCCCGACAGTGAACAGCTACGCGAGAAGATCATGCAGCACTTCCACGATTCTAAAATTGGAGGTCACTCAGGTATCTACCGTACATGGATGAGGATAGCCATTACCTTCTTTTGGCCAAGACAGCAAGGCACAGTTCGGGACTACATCGCAAGGTGCAATGACTGTCAGCGCACTAAGGCTGATTCGCGACGATCGAGCGGGTTACTACAGCCTCTACTAGTACCCGACGTAGTTTGGGAAGATATTACTATGGATTTTATCGAAGGGTTGTCAAGTTCTAATGGGTTCAACGGTGTTATGGTCGTGGTGGATCGACTTACGAAGTATGTCCATTTCATATCCATCACCCATCCTTACACAGCAAAGTCAATTGCCAGGCTATTCGTTGAGTATGTGATGAAGCTGCATGGAGCGCCACGTTCTATTGTTTCTGACCGAGACCGGATCTTTATGAGCAGCTTTTGGTCCAAATTTTTCAAGCTGCAGGGGACCAAGTTATCAATGAGCTCCGCCTACCACCCACAGATGGATGGGCAAACCGAGGTAACCAACCGAACCCTTGAGCAGTATTTAAGGTGCTATGTCCATCAATTTCCAAAGAGGTGGGAAAACTTTCTGCCATGGGCTGAGTATTGGTACAACACCACTTATCACGAGTCAACTAAGATGACGCCATTCGACTTGGTATATGGGCGCAAACCGCCGACGTTGGTCAACCATTCGGAAGGAAGTACAGTCAACGATGTGGTTAGTCGAGAACTGGAGGAACGAGATTTGATGTTGCGAGAACTAAAGAAGAACCTCGAAGGCTCGATTAACCGGACCAAAGCCTTCGCAGATGGAAAAAGGCGTGAAGAAAATTTTGCGCCAGGAGAGTATGTCTACTTGAAGCTGCGACCGTTCAGACAGCGCACGACGGCACAGAGGGCAACGACTAAGTTGGGAGTGCGCTACTATGGGCCTTATCAGATTCTGAAGCGCATTGATCATGTAGCTTATCACCTAGCATTACCGAAAAGTTCGCAGATCCATCCAGTTATCCGTGTCTCGCAGCTCAAGAGAAGCCTAGGGGAAGCGTAAAAACATTGTGAAGAGTTACCCGTAACCGCAACTGATGGGAGGATCATTGTGCACCCAAAACGAGCGATCGAGTATCGCAAGGTAAGGAAAGCAGGGCGCTACCGCTGGGAGGTACTAGTTGATTGGGAGGAGCTACCGCCTGAAGAAGCCACGTGGGAAGACCTTGATGAGATGCGCGATCAATTCCAAAGTTGTATCCTTGAGGACAAGGAATCGCTTGAAGGGGACGAGAACGATACGGAAGTGGCTAGGCAGCTCAAGATTGCCGCAAGTCGTGCCTATCACGCACGCAAGAGAATGGCACGGGCCACAGGCGAGACGCACGTCCTGGATCAGGAGACGCGCACGGAGCGCGTGAGTAGCCAATCAATGGGCAAGGACGACTGCACGCGACTAGTGCGCGAGATGGGCGAGCGCAGTGTCGCAAGAGCGGGCGCGCAGTACGCGCGGGCAACAGGCGCAGCGGGCGCGAGCGCGGGAGATGCGCGCGAGGCTTAAAGCCCTATGCCCCAAGGAGTGCGGCAAACCGGGTGTCACGGGAGAACACGCGTGCGCGAGCGGAGCCGAGGGCAAAGGCGTGCGCGACACGCCTGGTGGAGAAGGACGCGCGGGCCGTGAAGCCGCAGTCCTTGAGGAATGCGGTCTGGTGGGCAGCCATGCGCGCAGGGGCAGCGCAGCAGGCGTTGGTGTGCGCGGCACGCTAGGAGGTCGAGCATGCGCGCGGGAAGGAGGCGCCCTAGTCCTTGAGGACTAGGGCAAGGACCGAGGGCGGCGCGCGGAGGGCGGTCCGAGTGAGGCGGTGCGCGAGAGAGAGAGAGAGGATTACTTGGATTGCAAGCCAAGTTATTTTGTTCCCTTATTGCTTTATGATTTCTAGCTTAATTAGGTTACTTAATATTTTATTGCTTTATTAATTCCCTAGGTAGATTAGGATTAGATATATTTTGTGCCTATATAAAGGCCCCTCCCTATGTTATTTTTCATCATGAATTTTATGAATAGAAATCTGAACTTTTGTTTTTCCACTTTGCTTTAGTTTTCCACCAAATTTCTATTGCAATTTTATTCTTTCCAAGAGGCGCGGTTGTGGCTCGAAGAACACCTATCGGCGATTCAAGGCGCGGGCTAGCGGCTTATCGGCAATCGGGACACGCGATCTTCATCACAGTGCTCCAACGCATGCTGGCA
>CACSLK010000984.1:23377937-23398537 GCA_902706635.1 Striga hermonthica
CCAACAAATCCAGTTAAATATTCAATCATAGTCGAGCATCTTAGCAGCTATTTTTAGTAACTCTGAGCATAGTACTTAGTATTTGTTTATTTATATATTTTTACAGTTTGATCAGTCAGCAGCCTATCAACACTTACATTTTCAAAACCAGCAGTTCAGGTGGGGACTGAGACTGAGTATTACATTAAGTATAATTACTTATATCATGTTCGAGGTATGTATATTCAGTTTCCGCTTAGGGTGGCTAGTTACCGTAAGCCCATCCTAAGTTCTAGTGGCGTAATTTGCCCACTAGAGTGTGCACATAGGATTCCAGCACAGATTTTATAGCCGGCAGATACAGTTTCTGATCCAGTAGCAGATTATATACTGTTGATCAACAGTTTCAGTTTCAGTATCAGTACAAGTTTCAGTTATATATATTATTGATCATGGAATTGCAATTATTATTGCTGTTTACTTTAGTATGAGTTTCTGCGGAGCACAATGGCTTTTAGTGCTCACGCCCCAACTCTTTTCTCTTTTTCAGATCACAGGGTCGGTCCAGAGGTGTGAGCTCAGGTGGTGGACGTGGACTTGGCTAGATGTCATTTTACAAACTTTTGCTGTATATATTTTGCCATGTTTTTACTTCCGCTGACACTTTCAGCTTTTCAAACTCGCATGTTGAATTTCAGATTTTGATCCGATTTACTAGTCAGATTTTGTACAGTATTACATGCTAGTTTGACTAAATATAATCCGTTTTTCTTAACAGTTTAACTCATAAAAGATAACGGGTTTTTCAGAAAAGAAAAGGTTTTTAGTAGCATCCTGAATTATGATTTCGCAAATTAATCAGTAATTTTCAGAAAATATTTTGTGAAAAATTGACTCTGATATTAGTAAGATAGCGGGGTGTTACAATTGGTATAGAGCACGTTTTTGTGTATCTGAATACTTTAGTGAGTCAAAAAGTTTTTAGAAAACCCGACCATGCCACGCTCACGCCTCGCCGACTACCAGGTAAGTGCTGATTTACATTTTTATATATAAACAAATGCCTAAGTCTGTGCTCAGTAGGGTGTCAGATATTTGACAATAGAAACCAGTATGGATGCTCGAGTCAGTAATAGTGTATTTTTCAGGATATACTGGATTTATTCCAGTTTGTCTGATTATTTGATTCTAGTTTTCTCGGGTTCATTTTGGCGACTCGTCAAGAGATTAGTGTGCCTTATCAATCAGTTAGTTGTGATATATCCTTATGTTTGATCAAATTGAGCGTTTGAATATACAGATGGCACGACGTAGAGATCAGGATCACCATGAGATTCCACAGTCCACTGTAGTCGCCCAGCTTCGCGACTACCATCCTGAGAAGTTTTCTGGTCAGGGAGATCCCCGACTTGTCGATGAATGGATCCAGGGCCTCGAGATGATCTTTGAGGTCATGGATTGTGTCGATCGTTACCGCGTACTTTCTGCCCAGATCCAGATGACTGGCGACGCACGCTTTGGTGGAATGCCTACTAGGGAATGCGCCCGGTGAGAAAGAACACTGTACATGGGATCGATTCAAGGAGATGATGTGCAAGAAGTATTATTCCGCATATTATCGTGCAGAGCTTGAGCATCAGTTCTTGGCACTTAAACAGGGTGCTCGTTCAGTGGACGAGTACGAACGTGAGTTTACTCGACTTGGATTCTTCGTTCCTGAGTTACTGGGTACAGAGAAGAAGAGATCGAGGCGTTTTATTGACGGACTTTTACCAGTAATTCGTCATAACATAGTTGGCCACGACATCCAAACCTATGCTAATACCGTTAACAGGGCCTAGGAGATAGACGCAAGTATCCGAAGGGAGGCCATTCAGATTTTAGTGCAACCAGTTGCCCAACCGCTACCAGCACCACCTGCCCAACCAGTAGCTGCCCAACAGTCGAAGAACAATGGAAAGAGGAAGTGGAGAGGAGCCCAATACGAACGGAGGAACTGCCCCAGACAACAGCCGACCCCACCTTGCGCTACATGTGGACGACGTCACCGTGGAGAATGTCTTATGGGTCAGAACATCTGTTTCTATTGCCGAAGGCCCGGACATGCCCGTATTAACTGCCCAGAGCGACAACAACAACAACCACAACAGCAACTGTTGTAGCACAAATTGTTATTTTTACCGAGTACCGAAACGAAAGATTCGTTCCCCGGATCGATCTCACGAGGAAGGCGGTTCGGAATTCAGCTTTGGTGTTGATAACACATAAAATGAAAGAAAATCCTAAAAATTCTAATCAGATAAGGGAGGTGAATAATTATCAGTTAAGAAATAATAAAAAGCATAAATCTACCTAAACAGATAAACGAAGTAAATATGGAGAAGCTAGGGAGTCGGGGATAATCAATTCAAGTTCTATATGCAAAGCCTGGACATAAATCGTTCTATTCCAGATTAACGTTCTCGCTTAGACATCTAGCGGTTCGCTCCCAATAACTCTTCGTAACAAGGGATTGAACATAGACGAATAAACACGAGCATACGCCACAGGCCAATTATCCCATCCCAATAACTTTTCGTAACAAGGGACGAGTTATCGAGAAGCGCGTATTTCAACCCAAAACCTATAGACTATTCAGTTACGAAATCTATCTACCTCATGTGAGCCTATGTCTACGACTTCTCCCCTCTCAGTTCTAAAAGTCGCAAATTAGACTAGAAGGTGTTCAATCAACTAATCATAGAAAATCAATAAAATCAAACTCGACAACTCAATATCCAATTGTTACCAATTACGAGATCGCAGTGTCACCCTTCGATTATATCAAACTATCAAGCTCAATTTCATCAATTTCGAATTAAATCAACTCATATAAGAACGAACAATTGAAGCCCGACAAAATGCAATTCAAACAAGAACAATCATCCCCTATCCCTAGCAATAAGAATTAGCTACGTAGAATCGATTCAACACAATCAATTATTCTCTCCAAATCAACCATTTTCATGAATTGAATAAAAAGAGAAAAACTTACAATTAATCCAATCTAAGAGTTGAATTCGAGTTACAAGCTTAACCTAACTAAGAAGAAGAAGAAAAATGGAAAAGAAGGGTGAAGAGAAGAGAAGAAGAGAAGAAGAGAAGAAGAAGGAGGAAGAACAATGGAGGGAGGAGTCGGCTTTCATAGATAGGGTTCCTCCCCTATCGAGCACCCTCCTCTTCTCTCGTCTATGGTGAAGAAAAATGAAGAAAAACTCCAGTTTGGGGGTCTTGGGTTCGATCTTTTAAGCTTCCAATTTGAAAATCCGCAGAAATCGCGCCTGTTACAAAACAGACCTTAGCGCCGCTAAACCCTTAGCGGCGCTAAGCCTTCTTAGCTGTTGAGCTCTGTTCTGCTTAGCTGCCAAAGTGCCGCTATCCCCAATGGCCTTAGCGGCGCTAAGGCCTTAGTGGCGCTAAGGCCCTGGCAACTTTGCACGACTTCACGGTTTGGGCTCGTTCGGGCTCGTCTGGTATCGAAATTCTATTCTGTTTTTTCCTACGCGTTGCTAACGAGCCCCTCTTTCTAATGGTGTCAACTTTCTAAAAAGATTCTCGAAAACCTGTTCTCTCGGGGTCTCCAAAATACACACCAAACACAAAAACAGAACAGAAAAAGATCGAAAAACAAATGGAAAACACCGCAACACTCAAATGAACGCAAAACACATAATAAATGACAAAAAGATCCTAAAACCACCTAAATGACTCAATACAGGGGAAAAAGAATAGTAAAATAAGGACTAAAAACGACACAAAAATGGGACCAACAACTCCCCCACACTAAAACCTTTGTTCGTCCCGAACAAAAATAAAAGAAAACAAAACAAAATAAACGAGCAAGGATCACAACTACCGGCAAGACTAGTTTCAAATCAATCAACCAAATCAAAAAGAATTCCAATGATAATATGCGCACACCTCAACTACTAGCTTGGCTATTAAGATTTGACAGACATGAATTCTCGAGTACCGAATATATCAAATGTGCCTTACTCATTTTCTTTCCCAGATATCAAACAGGATCACTCAAATTGGTCATCAATCATATCAATAATAAATTCGCCTATAGTCTAACTCTTATTCTAAATCAATCAAATTAGTGAATCAATAAATCAGGAGGACTTAAAGGGTTGTAACATAGCCTATTTGGATTGGGCAGGATAAATATGGTTAAGTGGCTCAATGTATGACAACTCAACTCCATCACTCAACCGAGATCATGAACTCCTCACTCCTTCTTAGCCAACTTACTTCCCAACATTATTCACATTTTTTTTGTGCGCATGTCAACCTTATGGACATATTATCTTGGTTTGGCCTTCGGGTTTCCTGCCCGAGTCTCCTAGATCGGTTTCCCGTACTCATTACTCACAACCACTATTTTAGTGATTGGAGTACTTGGAGTATAATCCAATCGGTTTACACCTTTTTTTTAACACAACTCCAAGCATCAATATATTACAAACTCAAATAATCGTCCCACAAAACATATCAATCCTCAACGACTTCAACAAGAGGTTGTCAAATAAAAATCACAAAAGGCTCAACGGGGCGACTAGCGAGAATTATTATTTGATGAAGGAAAAGGAAATAAAAACACAAAAAAAATACCTCCATCATGTTCACCATTCACAAATCCAATCAACCATTTCAAAGAAGACTCAAGGTAAAATCATATTGAATAAGAAATCGACCAATATCTCACAAGAAAAACAAGCACGGCTCAAACCTCACAAAGTGAATCATGTCAATCAAAACAGCCAAATAACTTCATCAAAATGTGCCTCATATGCTCATCATCACAACTTCTCAACCCAATCAATTAATCATCAACCAATCCTACAATACACCACAGTCCAAGCTCGAGAAATACAAAATCCTAAAAACTTAAAATAAATACTAGACCTGGTCAACCACACAGCCACACAAGCATGCAAAAACTCCCCCACACTTAAACCCGACAATGTCCCCATTGTCTGTCCTAAGTGAAAGAGAGTTGTACTACATGATCAACCAACAAGAAACAAGGCAAATAGAAATAAAGAAAAGGAAAAGGTGTGCAAACCGGGAGTGCCCCGAGGAGAATAAGCATTTACGTTCAAGGCCTTCACCCATGCTCAACGCCGCCCTCAATTGCCCTGAGAAGACAAACAACAAGAAACTCCAAAAACTCCCATTATTCAAACATAAAAACTAATAATGCATAAATAAAAATAACAAAGAAACCAATAAATTTCACTTGGGTTGCCTCCCAAGAAGCGCTCGTTTTACGTCATTAGCTTGACGAAAACTGAAGTGAACTCATCCAGGATCAAGGAAAAAGTGACGATCGTGCCACGCCTTTGTATTCTTGAGAAGTGGTAGTGCTGGCACTAAGGCCACAAGGCGGGCACTATGGACGCGAGTGGCTATGTTCTGGGTGCAATTTGTCTGATCACGAGCATTCCCTAATGTTTGGAACATAACCTTCCCCAACCGAGATCTCTCGTCAACCTCGACAACCAACGGCCCGTCAATGGAGCAAGCCGAGTAAAGTACTTGTAACGCCCCACTTTTATTTACCGAAAACCAGAATATTATTTTTTTTAATTTATTTCAAGAACAACATTTGAGGCGCTACTCATTCTCATTCAATATTCAACAATTATCAATTATCAATCTCATAATCAATATCCCAATAATCCATAATATCTTAGGAAAATCATTCCTTATCAATCATCCAATAATACAATAATCCAGAAATCAATAATCAATAATTCAAATGCAATAATATCCAAATTCAGTTTTCAAGGCAGAAGCATTATTCAATATAAGGACCACCACTCGCCTCCTCCGCCGTGCCCGCTTCAACTAACCTGCATCCGTGAAGAGCAGGTGGGGATGAGAACAATAGAAAAGTCGAGGTGCTCACCGCTATGCAATAATTAATATCAATAATCGTAAAAATAATTAAAGTATGGTCGCAGCATGTATATGAATCAATAACCGTCCCATCTCCTATCAATAATCAATAATGGTCTCATGTACACACCTATAACAATAGACTATTGCCGAGCTATATACCGAACACCTTCCCCAAAGGCCTTACAACGAGTGTCCGGCCAGCAGGAGCAATAATCCACCCCGAATGCGAAAATTTTCGCCTTGGCCTTACATACGAGGATCACCAGCCAAGGCTCACGCCCTGACTGTCAACAATAATAAAGGAGACTACCTGAAGGTACGTTCTATAGCTACGGGGATAACCGTTCGACGGCCAATATAGCTCACATCGAAGGCTACATGGTTCACATGCATACATTGATCATACCACAACAAAAGCAGTTAATTAAAGCATAGCATAAAACAAATAAACCCACATGGTGACGACTGAAAAAGCAAATTAACCAGAAAGTCGTAGGTAGTTGAGACACTGCTCGTCAGACACCTACATAAGTTAAGACAGTCCCATAAGCAAGTATCTTGACGCTTACACAGATAACGAGAATTAGACTTAGTCGAATCTCATCGACTAAGAAACTCGTGGAAGTTGTGGAGTTGGAACATTAGGACGACTCCTAGACTCGACCAACGAATTAATAAATCACATAAAAGCAGACAACGATTATTTGACGCAAAAATGGGGTCAACTGGTCAATGACTTGCCAACAAATCCATCCGGGGTCAAAACGGTTAAAAAGGCTAGTTCGAATTTTATAAGAACATGGCTATAAGGAGTCAGACTTGGATATTTCAATTCGAATTTTTACAGCATATAAAAGATTGAAAAACATACATTTTCACCAAAGAAAACTCCTAAACATGTCCTTAACCATTTTCAATAATTTAAGCAAAATCTGACCAGAAATCGAATTAAATCATTTAAAATAGCAACAGTCTAAATTTAAACTTGAAATATTTACAGAACCAAGTGATCATAAAGAACAACATATTCAAAAATTAGCCATTTAGAATAAGAACTCGATTTTATATGAATTTATTACGAAACAGCCCAAAAATAGTTTTCGAGTTTTGATGAGGCCACCGGCCATATAAAAATCTCAAATTTTTACTACAAGTACTATAACAGCAACATCACAACATATCCAAAAATTAGGATTTTTAGAACAACACACGAATTATAGTGATTTTCGCAAAAAACCTGCTACAGTAT
Organism: Striga hermonthica; assembly: GCA_902706635.1. Lineage (NCBI taxonomy): Eukaryota > Viridiplantae > Streptophyta > Magnoliopsida > Lamiales > Orobanchaceae > Striga > Striga hermonthica. Next base: position 23,385,112 of record CACSLK010000984.1, read on the forward strand.
GATATTCGAAAATTAATAACTCATATGATATTCAACAAAATGGCACAAGGCCAAATCCATTGTGTCAAGGACTTTCCTAGGTTCCTGTTTCCACAATATTTCCATGAATCGAGCATAGATCAAATGGGTTTACATTTAAACCCTAATAATATATTATTAGATCACATAAGGTAACAACAATAAACTCCAATTTCTATGAACACATCAAAACCATACGAATTAACCTCAGGCTTAATTATCCCTCTTAATAACATATCAACACATACAATACTTACACATAAAAACTTATCTACACAAGTTCAAGCTCATGCTATATCTACAGCCCTTTAACATCAATTTAACACACGAAAATTACTCAAAATAAAAGGGTTTTATAGCCATGTTACCGAACACCAATGAGGATGGCGATCAGTTGCTCGGAAGGACTAGTATGGAGCCTAGACACGTGGGAAAATGGAACAAATGGCGTTCGTCACTCACGATGGTTGAACGGCGATGGGGGGGTAGTCTGTGCGTGATCAACGATCATGGAGAGTGCTGGTAGCGGCTCGCGAACGGACTGCAGCGACAGAGAACACACGAACAGGAATAAGCAACGTGCAGTAAAAAATACGCCGGGACTCGCCAGCTTTGTTCGGCACTCCGACGGAACTCGTCGGAACTCGACGGCTACGTTCGGCACTCCGACGGGACTCGACGGGACTCGACGGCTGAGAACGGTGGTCCGGCGATTGCGATGGAGAAGAGATTCTCACCGGGGTTACGCACAGGTGCTGAGAGCTTCTCGCCGGAAAAACTGATCTCCGCTGGTGATGATTATGAAGGCAAGACGATGATGATGGTGCTTGATGGCTGACTCTCGCCGCGAAGCAGCAGGCCGGGATCGCCGGAAGTTGCAGGTGATGAAGGTCCTCTTCTTGCTCTGTTTCTTGATTCCCTTTCTTCTTCTCTACGCGAGCAGCAGAGCTTCCTGTTTTTTTATTTTTTATTTTTAAAAAAAAGGGGAAGAAGAAGACGGGAGGGAAGGGTGATGATGGAAGACGATGGTGGTGATCTGTTGATGATGACCGAACGAGCCGATGTTGATGAAGGCAATGAAAGGGTCGGTTTTGCTATGCTTTCACGAGCAGATTTCTCTTCTGGCCGAAACGAACGAGGGAGAGGGGAAAGATTGGATGGAGCAGATTTATTAAAAGCTGCGGGGTTTCACTTAGGGGTTTGATCTCATTATTAACATTAGGTTTAGGTTTTTACAGCCTGGTCAACAAACTACCAAAGAGAGAGAAAGGTGCGAACCGGGTTGCTAGCCGGGCGGGTGCAGGTTTGGTAATTGGGCGCAGTTGCACGAGTTCAAATGCCGGTTCTCTCGTTTCATTAATAATCGAATATCCGAGCTCGATAAAATAGTACGATAAATAAAACGGGTTATCTATAAATATTCATTAATATTCAATTAATAATACATATAATGATATTTACACACATTAATCACTTAGGCAAATTGGACATTTAAAATAAATATTATTAATAATAATAACAATAATAATAAAAATAGAGACAATTAAAATTAGCAACAATCAATAAGCGATTGGATAATAATAATAATGATAATAATAATAATAATAATAATAATAATAATAATAATAATAATAATAATAATAATAGGAATAATAATAATAATAAAGACAATACATATTAAATATCCAAATTATTCCATACTCCAACGGGGTATTACAGTCTATCCACCTTACAAAAAATTCCGTCCTCGGAATTCGAAAATAAAAATCTAGAAAGCGATAAAATACAAAGGAGAACCCAAAATTCAAAGTTCGGATATCGCCTCTAAAGCTCGGCCTCCTTTTCCCCAGTCACCTCCGATTTGGCATGTCGTCTCCAAAGCAACTTCACCAAGCCCATTGCCCGGTTTCTCAACTGATAGACCTTCTGGTCCAATGTAGTTACCGATACCTCATCGTAGGTAAGGTCTCGCTCGACCTGCAGTTTGTCGAAATCCACCACGTGACTGGGGTCATGCACGTATCTCCGCATCATAGAGATGTGAAACACGTCATGCACTCCCGACAAGCTAGGTGGTAAAGCCAGCCGATAAGCCAAGTTCCCGACTCGGGCAAGGATTTCGAATGGCCCAATATAACACGGTCTAAGCTTCCTCTTCTTCCCGAAGCGAATCACACCCTACCTCGGTGCATCCTACAGGAACGCAGGATCACCCACCTAGATTCAGTACAGCGGCGTTCTCAACGTACGCCAGTACAACTCCTCACAACGCATCTATCAACACAAAAGACTCTAAACGGTCTTCCTGTGTTGATAATATGCTGCAATCCTCCCGATCAGGAGTCGATAGGTGACATTAAGCTTCAGTATCGTGCCCGGGTCACGCTGAATCTCGTCCACTATCACAGCCCATGCTTCTCCGTCGAAACGGTCGACACGGTATCCATAACAACCAACTATCACCAGTAGCCTCAAACCTACGAAGTATACATAGTCTCCAATCGAGACTCATGACGCCGGTCAACAACAATGCGGAGTCACAATTTGCCAACTTGAGAACGTCTCACCCATGGCATAACAACTAATCAAAAAGTCTCACTTGTTGAAATTTATTGATTCAAGAAAACGACACCTCGGTCCAGTGAAACTTGGAGCTCTCGGTTGAAGGTTCAGAAGAAAGCTTCAAAGTCAAGGGTCGACCGTACACACTGTCCTGGGGAGTTCGTGCGATCGGTGATGGTGGCTGCAGCTCACGTGCGAGTCAATGATCGGCCCCGGCCGGTAGCCTCACGTCTCTCAGCACGGCTTGCATGCTCGACCACCACTTCGCGTGGCTACACCCAGTCAGTGTCGGTTTTCGGGTAAAGGTTGCAGTCAAAAGTTCTTAATTCCATGGATCAAAATCTCCAAGGTTTTTGGATAGATAAAATTTCCACAAGATAAAGTTTGGAGTTCAACAAAACAATTTTCCTCCATGATTTAGGCATTAAGCAAATCACAAAAAGTTTTCAAGGCTAAAAATCAACACAAGGCAAAAACCAAATTCCAAGTTCACCACCTTTTTTTTTTTCAAATTCAGAACAATTAATCACACGGATATAAACGATAGAATATGAATAAATTCTCAAGAGATCGAACATCGACAACCCCAACTAGGAATAATCCTAACTCAGCGGTCATTGCCGAACAAATAAAATGATTAGCTCGTTTGACTCCTCAGACTAACAACGTCGGCCGTCACGACAGCTTTTACTCAGGTAGCTAATCGTATCGACAGTCCTAAACGAGTTTGATCTCATATACAACCTATAGTTTCCACACTTCGAGATCTTAGCGTAAAGCTTCTTTCATAATTGTTGTTAGAGGTATGCTGTAAAAATGATGTTTTGCATATTCTATCAATTCCATTTTGATCTGGCCATCATGTTTCAGTCAAAGTACATATGTTTGCAGTTTATTTATTTATGCAATACATACTTCATGTCTTATATTGAGGTAGTGTGGTTCGAAGAGTTTCGAACAGAAAGATCACCTATCGGTTCCTTAGAAGACAAAACTTTTCGTTCACAGTCTAGACTGGCAGTGAGACCCCACTTGGAAAAAGACTGTAATGTATTCTTGATTCAGTTGGTCTTTGACTGAAGGATTACACTAGCAGTTATGTTAAGTGTTGAACAGGACCACGGAAGGATAAGGATATGAGACTCAGTGACCTTTGTCGTAACCTAGACCTTCAGTGATTGATGCGTTCTCTTAAGCTGTAAGATAATATAAAATAGGCATATATTTTTATTTCTTATTTATTTAATTTACCAAGTGATTCTTATTTTATTAGGATGACATACGAGATATTTTGGTAAGTAAGAATAATTATATGATATGATAGTATAAATTATTTACAATCACTATGTTCCAGTGCGCTGGATTGATGACGTCCCCGAAATGAGCTCAGGAAGGAACATTATGTTAAACCCTGCAGGTAGACGATTGTCTGACATAATGGTTAAAGTCTGAGTGGTACTAATTTTGGAAATGAATAAGAAGTTGATTAATTATTTTGTCAGTAATTTAATTAATCAACGGACGTTATATCTTAAACATAGGGAGGTAAATCGATCAATCGGATTAATATTATTTAATCATGGAGGCTCAATTTTATTGGTAAAATAGTGGCTAAATGGGGAGAGCAATAATATTACTCTAGTGGGATGTTTTATTATTTAATTCCATTAAATAGGAATTAATTTTATTCCATATTAATTAATTAATTAGGAGAATAAAATTCCTACTAGAATCTTCTCTTGGGATTAGGAGACTTGAGAGACTTCTAGAAGATGGAGATTAGTAGGAAATATATTTCCTACATTATATTATTAATTGGAGTAAAATTAGGCTTCCTAAATTAGGAATTAATTCTGTTATATGATTATTAACTTAATTAGGAAAGATATTCCTACAAGATCTTCTCTAGTGTTAGGAGACTTAGGAGTCTTCTAGAAGGAGGAGATTAGTAGGAGATTTCCTTCCTACATTAAATTAGTATTGGAGTAGAATTAGGATTCCTAGGCCTAATAGAATAAGCCCATATTTAGCACCTCCTTAAGGTCCCTATTGGAGCATATAAATACACCATGTCCCAATCTCTCCTACAAGTTATGTTGGCTGATTTTTCTCATCTACATACACGTGAGAAATAACATTGTTCGAGAGTTAGGGAGATGCGATTAAACGCTCCACCAAGTTTAATCGAAGTAGGTGTTTAGGTAATCCGTTAGAAGGCTTTTGGGTACTATTTATTCGAGCCTTTATATTTATATTTTCCGGTCATCATCATCACCTTGTCGCCGCCGTCCACCGCCATCGACAACCGTCGGAAACCACCTGCCACCGCCGGAAGTCAGCCAGGCCCAGCCGATCGCCACCGCAAGCCGTTGCTCGCAGTCGCGCCCAGCCAGGCCCATCGCCGAACTCCCAGCACGACCGCAAGCGACGCCCGTGAGTTCCCAGCGACACCCCACGCCATCTCGAGTCGCGCCCAACGTCCCAGTCGTGTTCTCCGATTGTGTTCGCTGCCAGTTGACGTCCGCTTGAGGTCCCAGCGCCAGTCCATGCGCGTACACTCCTTGCGCGCCCAGGAGTCTTGCCCAGCATGCACGCGTGACTGCATCCGCCCAGGCCTAGGAGTGCTGCCCCTGCACGCGCGCGCCTTCTCAGCGTCCGTCTGCGTTCGCCTGTATCCCGCACATTCCGCTCAGCGCCCGACGCGCACAACGCTCGCTGCCAACATCCGTCCGCATAGCCCAGCAACTCGCACGCCAAGCCCAGCGCCTGACGCGCGGTTGCTGCCACATGCGACCAGTGCTCGTGAGCTGCCAGGTGCAACCCGACGACCGAGACCAAGCCACCGTGTGATCAAATCCTCGTTTGACGTGTCGATTAGAATCGACTAAAGGTCAAACCTATCCGCCCATTAGGTTGTGGTGTTCAGACGAACTTCATCAACGGTACTCTACATTATCTCAGAGTCGGAAAAAATTTAAAAAGGTAAATGTCTATATCCTAACTATAGATTCCGCTGCGTTAGGATTTATTTCGATAAAGTTCAATACTGTGCATGTTGTTTGACGTTCCTAACAGAACCCAACAAGTGTTACCAGTCAACAATGATATAACAACGAGCAAATTAGTTCACATATGGCACATAAGCATGCATATTGAAGGTAACAATTATTTTCGAAAACATAGCTCATGCGATATAACTCAAACACATAGTTCATAAAAGCATGCTTGTACAATGAACTCTCATAGTCTCAGTATTTCCAAGATAACAGGAGCTACAAGTATGTTATTCAAGTGATACCAAAACCAATGCGTAATTAACACATATATCCACAACTTCCATGTTGATCATTTAAGCCAAAAAAATAACTTTAAGGCCGAGTTTAAGCATAAAATACTTAGGTCAAGAAATCTGCCAACATAACTATTCATCAAATTACAGCACTTCACTAAAACAACAATATCTCAAGTTATAAAACTCTAAATCATATAAATTCAAAACCTACCGAAACTACACTAGAAAAGCTACAAGTTTCAAGCAGAGCATTTTTACAAATAATCATGTTAAGGGCTCTATTTCCGAACATACATTTCAATCATATACGCTGCCACTGTTTCAAAATTTCTGGACATGAATCCAACCTTGAAAAATCATATAAAATCAACCAAAACTCCAAATTGCAAGATTTCAACTTCCAGTGAAAGCTTATAACATGTACTACAGGTTTCATGATGATTACATTTTCATATAGCCACATTAGAATCATAAACCCAACATTTTAATCATCCAATATGCCCGAAATTAAAAAACTGCATGCATGCATAATCTTCAAAAATTCATAATAAATTCCAATCAACTCCAAATTTCGAAATTCCAACTCTCACTGAACCCTAACTCAAAATGTTACAATTTTCATGATGAACTCCTATCCAAGAAACAGCTTCTTGGTTACGTAAAACTGAGCATAACCGGCAGCTAAAACATGGAGTTTTCAATTAAATACCAACCCAAATCATACACTCATGAACCGAGCATCAACAAGTCACACATAATCACAACATATATCTCAAATACACACATACAAGACATAGGAAGGTCAGTCCTAACATGATTTTAACACAAATTGACATAAACTCATACGATCACCTCATAACACGATTTAAAGAAGCCTAGTCGTGCAATAATCGTCAAGTTCAATCATATAAGCATGCATTTCATAACTTTTTTAACGTATCAAGTCATATAGAGCAACAAAATCATGCTTAACTACAAATTCATACCTTTTTCAACTACGTGCCTCGCAACCAACGCACAGGATATTCACGCAATGTCGGAGCAATCCACTCGTCTTATGGACGACGTCGTTGTCTTCCATCCATGCATCAGTCTTCAGGACTTACGCCCGATCTACCGTACAAGAATTATCAACCATCGTCCCTCTCAAGGCTTAGCAACTCTCAAGAGTTACGATGGTGACATTCATTAGATTCTCCTAAACTATGGTGGTCGATCAGCAACCTGAATGTGACACCTAAATGACACTCGGTCCTCAACGACTGAGGTTCTAATTCCTCGAGTGATCTCATACACTAGAGATTCACTCGGTACCTAACCTTTCTCTTTCGAGACGAGTCAATGGTCCTACTCGAGGACACTGAATAGAATCTTACGGCGACTAGGAACCTATAGACAACACTTATTTCGATAATAATATACTCAAACTCACAACTAGGAACCTCTAGAGTCCGAACATAACTCTGTATCACTAGAGTTCAACGTCAAACACTAGAGTTCACATTATTAAAGGTGGATTAGTCCTAACCCCGATTTCATTTAAATAATCAATAATCAAACAATATACAATAATCTCAATGTGATTCAGGTACTCATACCTGAGCTGGCGCGCACGACGAGAGCGAGTGGTCTTAACACATAATCACATAATCAATTTTCATACTTACACCAGTCTACAGAAACGCAGAATGGCTTTGATACCAAACTGTAACGCCCCACTTTATTTACCGAAAACCAGAATATTTTTTTTTTAATTTATTTCAAGAACAACATTTGAGGCGCTACTCATTCTCATTCAATACTCAACAATTATCAATTATCATTCTCATAATCAATATCCCAATAATCCATAATATCCTTGGGAAACCATTCCATATTAATCATCCAATAATCCAATAATCTAGAAATCAATAATGAATAATTCAAATGCAATAATATCCAAATTCAGTTTTCCAGGCAGAAGCATTATTCAATATAAGGACCACCACTCGCCTCCTCCGCCGTGCCCGCTTCAACTAACTTGCATCCGTGAAGAGAAGGTGGGGATGAGCACAATAGAAAAGTCGAGGTGCTCACCGCTGTGCAATAATTAATATCAATAATCGTAAAAATAATTAAAGTATGGTCGCAACATGTATATGAATCAATAACCGTCCCATCTCCTATCAATAATCAATAATGGTCTCATGTGCACACCTATAACAATAGACTACTGCCAAGCTATTTACCGAACGCCTTCCTCGAAGGCCTTACAATGAGTGCCCGGCCAGCAGGAGCAGTAATCCACCCCGAATGCCAAAACTTTCTCCTTGGCCTTACATACGAGGATCACCAGCCAAGGCTCACGCCCTGACTGTCAACAATAATAAAGGAGACTACCCGAAGGTACGTTCTATAGCTACGGGGATAACCATTTGACGGCCAATATAGCTCACATCGAAGGCTACATGGTTCACATGCATACATTGATCATACCACAACAAAAGCAGTTAATTAAAGCATAGCATAAAACAAATAAACCCACCTGGTGACGGCTGAAAAAGCAAATTAACCAGAAAGTCGTAGGTAGTTGAGACACTGCTCGTCAGACACTCGACTCTTACACCGATAACGAGAATTATACTTAGTCGAATTTCATCGACTAAGAAACTCGTGGAAGTTGTGGAGTTGGAACATTAGGACGACTCCTAGACTCGACCAACCAATTAATAAATCACATAAAAGCAGGAAACGATTGTTTGACACAAAAACGGGGTCAACGGGTCAAAGACTTGCCAACAAAGCCATCCGGGGTCAAAACGGTTAAAAAGGCTAGTTTGAATTTTATAAGAACAGGGCTATAAGGAGTTAGACTTGGATATTTCAATTCGAATTTTTACAGCATATAAAAGACTGAAAAACATACATTTTCACCAAAGGAAACTCCTAACCATGTCCTTAACCATTTTAAATAATTTAAGCAAAATCTTACCAGAAATCGAATTAAATCATTTAAAATAGCTACAGTCCGAATTTAAAATTGAAAAATTTACTGAACCAAGTGATTATAAACAACAATAACATATCCAAAAATTAGCCATTTAAGATAAGAACTCGGTTTTATATGAATTTATTACGAAACAGCCCAAAAATAGTTTTCGAGTTTTGACGAGGCCACCGGCCATATAAAAATATCAAAATTTTACTACAAGTACTATAACAGCAACATTACAACATATCCAAAAATTAGGATTTTTAGAACAACACACGAATTATAGTGATTTTCGCAAAAAACCTGCTGCAGTATGATCTTCGAAAATTCATAACTCATATGATATTCAACAAAATGGCACAAGGCCAAAGCCATTGTGTCAAGGACTTTCCTAGGTTCCTGTTTCCACAATATTTCCACGAATCAGGCATAGATCAAATGGGTTTACATTTAAACCCTAATAATATATTATTAGATCACATAAAGTAACAACAATGAACTCCAATTTATATGAACACTCTTGGACAGCATATAATCACTCTTATAATCATCATGAACACATCAAAACCATACGAATTAACCTCAGGCTTAATTATCCCTCTTCATAACATATCGACACATACAATAATTACACATAAAAACTTATGTACACAAGTTCAAGCTCATGCTATATCTACAACCCTTTAACATCAATTTAACACACGAAAATTACTCAAAATAAAAGGGTTTTATAGCCATGTTGCCGAACACCAATGAGGATGGCGATCAGTTGCTCGGAAAAACTATTATCGAGCCTAGACACATGGGAAAACGGCACAGGCGGCGTTCGGCACTCACGACGATTGAACGGCGATAGGTGGGGTAGTCTGTGCGTGATCAACGATCATGGAGAGTGCTGGTAGCGGCTCGCGAACGGACAACAGCGACAGAGAACTCACGAGTAGGAATAAGCAACGTGATGTAGAAAATACGCTGGGACTCGCCGGCTTTGTTCGGCACTCCGACGGAACTCGTCGGAACTCGACGACTACGTTCGGCACTCCGACGGGACTCAACGGCTGAGAACGGTGGTCCGGCAATTGCGATGGAGAAGAGCTTCTCACCAGGGTTATGCACAGGTGCTGAGAGCTTCTCGTCGGAAAAACTGATCTCCGCTGGTGATGATTATGAAGGCAAGACGATGATGATGGTGCTTGATGGTTGACTCTCGCCGGGAAGCAGCAGGTCGGGATCGCCGGAAGTTGCAGGTGATGAAGGTCCTCTTCTTGCTCTGTTTCTTGATTCGCTTTCTTCTTCTCTACGCGAGCAGCAGCGGTTCCTGTTTTTTTATTTTTTATTTTAAAAAAAAAAACAGGAAGAAGAAGACGGGAGGGAAGGGTGATGATGGAAAACGATTGTGGTGATCTGTTGATGATGGCCGAACGAGCAGATGATGATGAAGGCGATGAAAGGGTCGGTTTTGCGATGCTTTCAAGAGCAGATTTCTCTTCTGGCCGAAACGAACGAGGGAGAGGGGAAAGATTGGATGGAACAGATTTATTAAAAGCTGCGGGGGTTCACTTAGGGGTTTGATCTCATTATCAACATTAGGTTTAGGTTTTTCCAGCTTGGTCAACAAACTACCAAAGAGAGAGAAAGGTGCGAACCGGGTTGCTAGCCGGGCGGGTGCGGGTTTGGTAATTGGACGCGGTTGCACGAGTTCAAATACGATTCTCTCGTTTCATTAATAATCGGATATCTGGGCTTGATAAAATAGTACAATATATAAAACGGGTTATCTATAAATATTCATTAATATTCAATTAATAATACATATAATCATATTTACACACATTAATCGCTTAGGCAAATTGGACATATAAAATAAATATTATCAGTAATAATAACAATAATAATGAAAATAGAGACAATTAAAATTAGCAACAATCAATAAGCTATTGGATAATAATAATAATAATAATAATAATAATAATAATAATAATAATAATAATAATAATAATAATAATAATAAAGACAATACATATTAAATATCCAAATTATTCCATATTCCAACGGGGTATTACAGTCTATCCACCTTAAAGAAAATTCCGTCCATATTAAATATCCAAATTATTAACCAGAAAGTCGTAGGTAGTTGAGACACTGCTCGTCAGACACCTACATAAGTCAAGACAGTCCCATAAGCAACTATCTCGACTCTTACACAGATAACGAGAATTATACTTAGTCGAATCTCATCGACTAAGAAACTCGTAGAAGTTGTGGAGTTGGAACATTAGGATGACTCCTAGACTCGGCCAACCAATTAATAAATCACATAAAAGTAGGAAACGATTGTTTGACACAAAAACGGGGTCAACGGGTCAAAGACTTGCCAACAAAGCCATCCGGGGTCAAAACGGTTAAAAAGGCTAGTTTGAATTTTATAAGAACAGGGCTATAAGGAGTTAGACTTGGATATTCAACTCAAATTTTACAGCATATAAAAGACTGAAAAACATACATTTTCACCAAAGGAAACTCCTAAACATGTCCTTAACCATTTTAAATAATTTAAGCAAAATCTTACCAGAAATCGAATTAAATCATTTAAAATAGCTACAGTCTGAATTTAAAATTAAAATATTTACAGAACCAAGTGATCATAAAGAACAATAACATATCCAAAAATTAGCAATTTAGGATAAGAACTCGATTTTATATGAATTTATTACGAAACAGCCCAAAAACAGTTTTTGAGTTTTGACGAGGCCACCGGCCATATCAAAATCTCAAATTTTTACTACAAGTACTATAACAACAACATTACAACATATCCAAAAATTAGGATTTTTAGAACAACACACGAATTATAGTGATTTTCGCAAAAACCTGTTGCAGTATGATATTCGAAAATTCATAACTCATATGATATTCAACAAAATGGCACAAGGCCAAAGCCATTGTGTCAAGGACTTTCCTAGGTTCCTGTTTCCACAATATTTCCATGAATCGAGCATACATCAAACGGGTTTACATTTAAACCCTAATAATATATTATTAGATCACATAAAGTAACAACAATGAACTCCAATTTATATGAACTCTTGGACAGCATATAATCACTCCTATAATCATCATGAACACATCAAAACCATACGAATTAACCTCAGGCTTAATTATCCCTCTTCATAACATATCAACACATACAATAATTACACATAAAAACTTATGTACACAAGTTCAAGCTCATGCTATATCTACAGCCCATTAACATCAATTTAACACACGAAAATTACTCAAAATAAAAGGGTTTTATAGCCATGTTGCCGAACACCAATGAGGATGGTGATCTGTTGCTCGGAAGGACTATTATCGAGCCTAAACACATGGGAAAACGGCAGAGGTGGCGTTCGGCACTCACGACGGTTGAACGGCGATAGGGGGGGTAGTCTGTGCGTGATCAACGATCATGGAGAGTGCTGGTAGCGGCTCGCAAACGGACAACAGTGACAGAGAACTCACGAGCATGAATAAGCAACGTGCAGTAGAAAATACGCTGGGACTCGCCGGCTTTGTTCGGCACTCCGACGGAACTCGTCGGAACTCGACGGCTACGTTCGGCACTCCGACGGGACTCGATGGTTGAGAACGGTGGTCCGACAATTGCGATGGAGAAGAGCTTCTCACCGGGGTTATGCACAGGTGCTGAGAGCTTCTCGTCGGAAAAACTAATCTCCGTTGGTGATGATTATGAAGGCAAGACGATGATGATGGTGCTTGATGGCTGACTCTCGCCGGGAAGCAGCAGGTCGGGATCGCCGGAAGTTGCAGGTGATGAAGGTCCTCTTCTTGCTCTGTTTCTTGATTCAATTTCCTCTTCTCTACGTTAGCAGCAGAGGTTCCTGTTTTTTTATTTTATTTTTTTTAAAAAAAAAACGGGAAGAAGAAGACGGGAGGGAAGGGTGATGATGGAAAACGATGGTGGTGATCTGTTGATGATGGCCGAACGAGCAGATGATGATGAAGGCGATGAAAGGGTCGGTTCTGCTATGCTTTCACGAGCAGATTTCTCTTCTGGCCGAAACGAACGAGGGAGAGGGGAAAGATTGGATGGAACAGATTTATTAAAAGCTGCGGGGGTTCACTTAGGGGTTTGATCTCATTATCAACATTAGGTTTAGGTTTTTCCAGCTTGGTCAACAAACTACCAAAGAGAGAGAAAGGTGCGAACCGGGTTGCTAGCCGGGCGGGTGCGGGTTTGGTAATTGGGCGTGGTTGCACGAGTTCAAATGTCGATTCTCTCGTTTCATTAATAATCGAATATCTGGGCTCGATAAAATAGTATAATATATAAAATGGGTTATCTATAAATATTCATTAATATTCAATTAATAATACATATAATCATATTTACACACATTAATCACTTAGACAAATTGGACATATAAAATAAATATTATTCTTTATAATAACAATAATAATGAAAATAGAGACAATTAAAATTAGCAACAATCAATAAGCTATTGATAATAATAATAATAATAATAATAATAATAATAATAATAATAATAATAATAATAATAATAATAATAATAATAATA
>CACSLK010000984.1:23408236-23422985 GCA_902706635.1 Striga hermonthica
ACGAGCTATATAATCACAGTATCCATATAATATTATAAAATATAATCTCAAATTTAAGATTCGATAAATAGAATAATCTGAGAAATTCTATAAATCGAACGGGGCGTTACAGGTTAGCGCCAAAGAATCCATTCGAGGTCCGTAGTTTCCTCGGTCTAGCAGGTTATTATCGTAGATTTATTGAGGGATTTTCAAAGATTGCCCTCCCTTTGTCCCAGTTGACGAGAAAGTCTGTGAAGTTCGAATGGACAGATCGTTGTGAGTCGAGCTTTTAGGAGCTTAAAAAAAGGCTTACAACGGCATCGGTGCTGACTATTCCGGATCCATCTCGGAGTTTCACCATCTTTAGTGATGCTTCTAGACAGGGTTTGGGGTGTCTACTTATGCAGGATGGCCAGGTTGAAGCGTACGCTTCACGCCAGCTGAAGCCACATGAGCAGAACTATTCTACGCATGACTTGGAGTTAGCTACAGTGGTACACGCACTTAAGATATGGCGGCATTATTTATATGGTGGTCGGTGTGAGATTTACACTGATCACAAGAGTCTGCAGTACATTTTCAGGCAAAAAGAGCTCAACATGCGTCAGCGACATTGGTTAGAGCTTGTTAAAGATTACGACTGCACGATTCAGTATCATCCGAGGAAGGCAAATATTGTAGCTGATGCTCTAAGCCAAAAGGTAAAGGGTGAATTGACTTGTTCTATTACTCGGTAGAACCAACTTATCCGAGACTTTGCCTAGATGCAGATTCAGGTCGTCGAGTCACTTCCTGTGGAGATCACGGGGAGTGTCAGATCGATGTAGATCCAGCCCACGTTGAGAGATAAATCTGGCGGGAGTAGGCTTTTGACCAGTTTGTTCGTGCTATCGAAGCTAAAGTTCACGTCGGAGGAATAGAGGGTTTTTACCGAGGCACAGATGGAGCCTTGGAGTTTAGAGGCAGGATCGTAGTGCCGAAAGACGAGGCTTGACGGAAGTAGATATTTTCAGAGGCACACAGCATGCCTTATTTAGCCCACCCCGGCAGCACAAAGATGTGCCACGACTTGAAAAAGTCGTTTTGGTGGCGGGGAATGAAGAAAGACGTAGCCAATTTCGTAAAGAAGTGTTTGGTCTGCCAGCAAGTCAAGGCCGAGCACAAGAGTCCGTTAGGCCTTCTACAACCACTTGAGATTCCAAAGTGGAAGTGGGAGGAAGTCACGATAGATTTCGTTACAGGGTACCCATGTCATCCGAGCATCACTACGCGATTTGGGTAGTAATGGACAGATTAACAAAAGTCGCACATTTCCTACCTGTGATGATGACTATGTCGATGGATAAGTTGGCCGAGATTTATACCCGTGGGATCATTCGACTTCACGGAGAGCCTATTGTGTCAGATCGAGATGCCAGATTTACGAGCAGGTTCTGGGAGAGTTTACACGAGGCTATGGGAACGCAGTTACAGTTCAGTTCGGTTTACCATCCAGAGACAGAGGTCAATCAGAGAAGACCATCCAGATGCTCGAAGATATGCTCCGAGCTTTGGTTTTGGATAGAGGTGCAAAGTGGGAGTCGATTTTGCCATTAGTCGAGTTCGCCTATAACAACAGTTACCAAGCGTCAATCCAGATGGCTCCGTCTGAAGCACTTTACGGTCGTAAATGTCGGTCACCCCTTTATTGGGATGATGTTGGCGAACGTCAGGTACTCAGTCCGAAGATGACCGAGGAAACAGTTGAGCAAGTAGAATTGATCAGACAGAGGCTTAAGACTGCTCAGAGTCGGCATAAGTCATCGGCCGTCAAACACAGACGAGATATTCAGTTCGAGGTTAGAGAATGAGCCTTTTTCTAAGAGTTCGACCATTCCGAGGGATCATTCGATTCAGGAAGAGAGGGAAGTTTGAAGTTCTCGAGCGAGTGGGCGAAGTAGCCTGTCGATTAGCTTTGTCTCCCGAGTTATCCAATGTGCATAATGTTTTCCATGTGTCTATGTTACGAAAATACGTGTGTGATCCAGATCACATTCTTCAGCATAGTGATATCCAGCTTCAGCCAGATTTATCATACGAGGAACAGTCGGTAGTAGTTTTGGACCGTAGGGTTCATTGGCTCCGGAACCGAGATATTCCCCTCGTACGTATCAGATGGAATCGCCACGGTGAATCCGATGCCACTTGGGAGCGGGAAGCCGACATTAGAGCTCGTTTTCCTGATTTTGAATTTTGATGTATATACTTTTTCTTGTATCCTGTATATATGTCCAGTTTCGTATTTCCGAGGGCGGAAATATTTTTATGAGGGTAGATTATAATAGCCCAGTTTGTTTTTAATAAAGTGATGCATTTAGTTCTGACGTTGAGCTTATTTTCTTTTTATTAATATTTCTCAATATACATTTCGAGCTAATAAGTTCGACTTTAAGTCGAAAATCTATTCGGTTTATTTTATTTTCAATAACCGAGTTAGTTTCGATAATTAGTTCCGAAATGTTTATTTTATAAACGGAAATTATTAGTCGGGATTAGTTATTCGAAATCAAGAATATTCGAATTAATTTTCGAAGTTAAGTTCCGACCAAAATTGAGTAAAATCGGTCATGATAATTCTAACTCTAATCAAGTTCATGTTAAGCATGAAATTTTCTAAGTAAGTATCATGTCACAAGTATAGCTAGCATTTGGCCTAAGTCATGCACGCGCACCGTGCACTACCGTGCGCATGTTCGTGCGTGTCGGCCATAGCGTTGCCGAGGGCAATGCATGTTACCGTACATGTGCGCGCCATCCACTAGCCATCGTTTAGGTTAAGGTAAGTATCAAGATCAATTTTATTTAATCCATGCTTAGGCCTAAGTAGTCATTGCCGTGAAAATGTTGGCCTAAGATAAGTTAAGGTGCAAGTTGCTAGCATGACTCACCTACTTGCTTGAGGTTATGTGGCAAGTCATTAGTACACACATGATGACTAAGCTAATTTTTATGCGCCACATAGGAGGATGAATAAGCTTAAGTTTTGCCACCAAGGCTTAGGTTTGAGCAAGTGGCGTCCCATGGTTAAACCATAAATTTTCATCTCCATCCATCTTTTCCCTATTTAATTGGTAGTAACCGTGAGTACAAATTTATCATGCAAAACGAGCTTATATCCAAGAGTAAAGATAGAAATAGCCGAGAGTTTAGAGAGAAAAGTGGAGAAATAGCTTGTACCGTAGCCCTTGTTAAAGGAAGCACGCGCACTACCTTGTGGCCGCAAGCGGGAGCACGCAAGTCCTTGTACTTTTCACGAGCAATCTAAGGGGTATACTTATATCGACCTTCTTTTAGTTATTTTATGATCATATTAGGAAGATCATGTAGAAAATATGTGGTTAAGTTCATTAGACGTGTCATGTTGCACTCGGAGGCGCCACAAAGGCCCTCCCGAGCCATTCATGTTTGAACCGAGAACTCCCGAGCATTTTATGCATTTTCGGTCAATAAATATCATGTTATGTTGAACCATGTAGCCGTTGCCGGAGAAAGTCACCGGATGGACGGCAAGGTGCCGGTCGTAGTGCTTGTCCGCACATAGCAAGCGCAGCACGGCCGGCAGTAGCCTGCGGGCTTGCGGGCAACTCGCGTGCGCCAAGTTGGGCGTCGCGCATAGCCCATGCTGCAGCGTCCAGTAGCGTGCTGCCAGAAGATATGTGCTTAGGCGCGTATAGCGCACGCAGTCACGCACGGCAGCACGCAGCCAGCTTGCGGTTGTCCAGCGCCCGCAGTGCTTAGCGAGTGTAGGCAGCACCCAGAGCGCCTAGCCGCCTCGCATCATGTGCATGTGTCGTCAGCCAAAAGTGCTCCAACACATGCTGGCAAGTCCCAGCGTATGTCAGCGCGCTCGGCAGCACGCCAGCATGCGTTGTAGGCCTCGACGAGTGCCCAACAGCACGCCCGAGCGCCGTGTGCTGTTAGGGTTGCCCGGCAGCATCCATAAGGCAACAGTTGCACTAGTACGTGCGAGCAGCATTGGCCAGCGTGCCCAGTTGCCTGTCCGCGGTGCACAGCAGTGCCCGACAGTGCTCATACGCACCAGTTCCGTAGCCAGCATGCTCGGCAGTGGCCAGTCGCGCGTCCAAGTGTCCAGTCGCCGTCGGAAGCCAATCTGCACTTACATTTTTAAAACCAACAGTTCAGGTGGGGACTCAGACTGAGTATTACATTGAGTATAATTACATATATCATGTCCGTGGTATGTATATTCAGTTTCCGCTTAGGGTGGCTAGTTACCGTAGGTCCATCCTAAGTTCTAGTGGCGTAATCTGCCCACTAGAGTGTGCACATAGGCTTCCGGCGCAGTTTTTATAGCCGGCAGAAACAGTTTCTGATCTAGCAGCAGATTATATACTGTTAATCAGTAGTTTCAGTTTCAGTTTCAGTATCAGTACCAGTTTCAGTTATATATACTATTGATCATGATATTGCAATTATTATTGTTGTTTACTTTAGTATGAGTTTCTGCGGAGCACAGTGGCTTTTAGTGCTCACGCCCCCACTCTTTTCTCTTTTTCAGATCACAGGGTCAGTCCAGAGGTGTGAGCTCAGCTGGTGCTCGTGGACTTGGCTAGATGCCATTTTACAGACTTTTGTTGTATATATTTTTCCACGTCTTTACTTCCGCTGACACTTTCAGCTTTTCAAACTCGCATGTTGAATTTCAGATTTTGATCCGATTTACCAGTCGGACTCAATTGACCCGGTTCGAGTTCAGTTCAAAATATCAGTTAAAATAGAACCTTAGACTGTTCCAGCAAATCCAGTTAAATATTCAGTCAGAGTCAAGCATCTTAGCAGCTATTTATAGTAAGTCAGAGCATAGTACTTAGTATTTGTTTATTTATATATTTTTACAGTTTGATCAGTCAGCAGTCAATCTGTAATACCCCATATTTTAGTAAGTCAGTAAGTCAGTAAAAAGTTAGTCGGTAAAAAGTTATTTACCACAGTAAAAAGTTATTTATTGCAGTAAAAAGTTATTTACTGCTGTAAAAAAGTTATTTATAGCAGTAAAAGGTTAAAAGGTAAATCAATAAAAGTAATTAGTAGTTTAGATAATAAGTAAATTATTTTCAATATTAAATTAAAATTTATTTGAATGATAAAGAATAGTAGAAATCATAGTTGAAATTTTCGGTTTTCAATCGTAAATGGAATTTAAGTCCGATTTAGATTACGAAAAATTAATTTTTTATTAAGCATAAAAAGATTTAGTTTATTATGAATTCTTTTAAAAAAAATATTAAGAATAGCACAATTTTAATTAATTGTAAATTTTCACAATTTATGTTATTATTAGAAAAATGAAGTGTTTATGTTATTTTTAAGCACATTTTTCCTCATTAAATCATTTGTAAATGATTTATATATTATGAGAGATATTAATATAAGTTAAACATAATTTTTGAAAATTATTTTCTGATTTTTAAAGAAAAAGCCAAGAATAAAGAAAAAATAAATAAATTGTGAAATTTTTTTATTTTGTAGAATCTTAATTATTTGAAGCATCTTAATTTTTATATTAATGGTGGTTAATTTTTATGATATTTTATTCATTTGTTCAGCTGAAAATTTTAAGAATATTAGTTAACTAAATTAAAAATTAAGAGTGGGACAATATTTGGTATATTTGTTGAAGAAAATAGTATTTAAATTCTGTCTAAAATTCTTGCTCTAAGACTGCAAAAATGCTTGGATGTGTGCATCAGTGATTCTCAATCTGCATTTCTAAAGGGAAGGCAACTTATGGATAATGTTATCATTGGGCATGAAGTCTTCCACTATCTGAATAGACATTCTTCTGATAAGCATTGTTTTATGGCTTTGAAGCTAGATCTTATGAAAGCTTTTGACCAGGTGGAATGGTTATGCATTAAAAAAATCATGTTACAGATGGGTTTTCACATTGATTTTGTGCAATTGATTATGATCTGTATCTCTACTACCTCTTTTTCTTTCAAGATTAATGGGGAAGTCAGTGGCTATGTGATTCCATCCAGAGGGATTAGACAAGGGGATCCCCTATCCCCTTATCTATTCCTTGTGGTAGCTGAAATACTGTCTGCTCTTGTTAATCATGCTACTCAGACTGGGCACATTACTGGCTTGAAAATCTCCCCAAATGGCCCTGCTTTCTCACACCTGTTGTTTGCAGATGATTCCCTATTCTTTTGCAAAGCCACTGTTGACCAAGCCCTCTCTATTCTGTCTGTCTTGGATAAATATCACCTCTTTACAGGTCAATGTGTTAATTGGTCTAAATCTTCAATCTTCTTCAGTAGAAAGACTCCTGTCATTCTTCAGAACAGAATTTGTGCTACTTTGTTTGGGATTACAAAGCATAGATCCACCAAATACCTTGGCCTCCCTCTGGGCATTGGCAGGTCCAAATTGGACACCTTTCAGTACATATTAGACTCTGTCCAAAGCAAACTGGAAAATTGGAAAGCTAAATTGCTGAATCAAGCTGGGAAAGCTATGCTAATCAAAACTGTACTCCAAGCCCTCCCTATCTTCACTATGTCTTGCTTCATTTTGCCTAAATCTCTTTGTGCTAAAATCTCACAGATCTGTTCTCAGTTTTGGTGGAGCACTGGGGAGGATCAACACAGGGGCATTCATTGGAAATCCTGGAGTTTGCTTTCACTACCTAAAGACTGTGGTGGAATGGGCTTTTTAGATCTTCAACTTTTTAATACAGCTTTAATCTGCAAGCAGTTATGGAGAATCTCTTTTATGCCTCACTTACTAGTCAACAAAATTTTAAAGGCCAGGTATTATCCCAACTGCTCACTCTCTGATGCTGTTAAAACCCAGAGCTGTTCTTGGCTTTGGTCAAATTGGCTTGGTGTTATTCCCACCTTTGCTAAGGGCTTTGCTGTTGAAATCAGAAATGGTGAGAATACTAGAGTGGATGATGTAAACTGGGTTCCTAACTTCTCACTTCCGAAGCCTCGATTGATTGACATAGCCAGGGGCCATCTAATATGGGTTAGAGAGCTTATATCTGAATCAGGATTAGAATGGAATTCTTGGCTCATCAATCAACTCTTTCCTGCTGAAGACAGCAAAGCTATCCTGGGGATCAAAACTCTTAAACCGGGCATGCAAGACAGAATTTTCTGGAAGTTCAGTAAGAATGGGACTTTCACAGTGGCCAGCACCTATGCTTTCTTATCTCAACAAAAGCTCCTCTCTCTGGATATTCCTGGTTGTAGCTCTGTGACAAGTAACTCTTTATCCCAGACTAGACAGAGATTATGGAAACTCAACATTGTCAATAAAGTTAAAATCTTTATATGGAAGTGTCTAGCTGGAGCTCTCACAGTCAAAACTAAGTTGCAGAAGAAGGGCTTGAATATAGATGTGATTTGCAGTATATGTGGTGAACTCCCAGAAACTATTTCTCATGTTCTGTTTTACTGCAAGAGAGCAACTAATCTGTGGAGCATTGCTCCAGTTTCTTGGAATCTGAAGCCTGACATAGACTGCTCTTTCTCGTGCTGGTGGCAACACATTTGTTCTATTGGGAATTCAGAGACATCAGAAGCTAGAATTCAGCTCACAACCTACATCCTCTGGTAGCTTTGGAAGACCCGCAATCTCAGCATTTTTCAAAACATTATTATGCCAGTTCAGATTACCCTCAAGGCTGCTCACCAAGATTGGATTGATTTTATCTCCTTGAGGCATTAGCTGCTATTTTGCTGTTTCTGCTTTATTTCTTCTTTCTCAGTTTCTGTAGTTTTTGGATGTTTTTAGTTTCTCTTGTCTTTTATCGTTTTGTTTTCATCTCTAGGCCTTCGGGCAGTGGATGTTGTTCGGTTTCTTGGGCTTCTCTTGTCTTTGTGTTGAGGTTCTAGGACGCTTTATGCGTGTCCTCCAAGTTTTTTCTTTGGCGTTTGGTTTGTACATCATTCGAACATGGTTCGCTTTGGTTATATACATTATCCCTGTCGTTTCGAAAAAAAAAATGATATTTAATTCATTTTGGTGAAGTTTGTCCCCTAAAATTTTTTTTATAAATAGGAGCATTCATCAATGGTAGAATTACACCTTAGAAATTCAGATTTTTATGTTATAAGAGAAAGATATAGTAAGAATCGAGTTTTTACGAGAGGAATCGAGCAATTTCGAGACCCCTCTTATTTATTATTTAATATTTATTATTAAAATTTTTTTTGAAAGTGAGGATCATGTTCACTAGGTAGACAAGTTTGGAGAACGGCGTTTCGTTCGTTCCCGTGCATACAGGATTTTCTCTTATTTGAAAGTCATGAAAACCCGTGAAATCAAGTTGCATTTGCTTTGTTTTCTCAAGAGTGGAAGAGGTATGTTATAGAATTTTAATCAATTATAGTTAAGAATTATAAGTGTTTATATGTATTTTTAATATGTTATCATGTTAAGAAATTATAATTTTTATATATATAAGTATATGAAATAAGATTATAAAGTAAGTTCAATTAAAGTTCATGTTGTTGCAGAATATGTTTGCTTGTTTTTTACCAAGTTATTGAATTTCAAAAATTATGAGAATTTATATATGAGATCATCATTATGTTGAGAATAATACTGTAAATTTTCACATTATTTAGAGTTAAAATGAATTTTATATAAATTATGTTAAGGTGTTGTCCAGTGAAAAAATCTGTGTAGTAATGATGACGTGTGGTATTAAATTACCTTAATTTTTTATACTATTTTGAGTTGAGAATTTTATGGTCAATTCATATGTAAGTTAAGAACTTCCAATTTAAATCTTATATTTATTGGACTTGTTTAACATGCAATAGAAAATAACGAACAAAAGTGAGTCAATCTCGAATTTCAACAAGACAAGCATTATTTGAAAATTTGTATCTCACTTTATGGTTATTATTTTTATGAGGAACTTAACAGAATATTTCTTGATTTAGTTGAGAGTTAAGATATAAAGTTTTAAAATTTTTAGATTCTTGTAGCATGAGATATAGATTTTTAAAGACAAGTATGCCAGTAAATTATAGTTACAACTTTGAAATAATATATCTCAATATCTGAATATTATTTTAAAGTGATAATTCTATGGTAACTTTATATATATGTTGAGAGTACATATGTTAAAGTTAAGCTTAAAATAAGGTGAATTGTGTAATTACTAAAATTATAGATAAAGCCTGTTAATATGATTTTAGTTTTGAGTTTTTCTCATTATATTAATTAAATGTGAAACTTTGAAGAGCATGTATTAAAAGATATGTGAGTATGAATGATTAAGTTTTATTTTAATATATATTAATTGTATGTTTTTAATATTTTTCGAGATGAGTTAGCCAGTATCGAGCATAGTACTTAGTATATTTGTTATATTTGTTATATTGTAGCGTGAGAAGTCGGCTACCAAAGAACAACACTTACATTTTCAAATATTTACAAAGAAGAAAGGTGGGGACCCAACCTGGGTATTACATTGAGTATAATAACTATTATCATGTCCGAGGTATGTATATAATTTATAAAGTACTGGTGGAGGCCCCAAGTTGCCTTAGTAAATATCCATCAGAATTAAGCTCTCCCAGTAAAGACTGGGTTCTGTGGGAGGCAACTCCCAGAATGTAGTGCCCCATTCGAATATTAGATTTTTTATGAGTTTATTTTAATCAATGGTATTTTATTTTAAAATTTATATATATACCTTGATTATGTGATTATATATTTTTTATTATTATACGGATACTATAATTTTATATATAGCTCGGTCGATTTTATTTTACCAATCGTCGTTTGAATTTTTGGTTTAATCGCGTAAGCCAAATTGTTGTTCGTTTGAATTCGTTTTAGAACCGTTGCGACCCGAACATCAAAACGAATCAAAACGACCTTAAGACTATTACATTACCATCTCTTTAATAGTATTATTATCCATAAAAACCGAATTAGAAGAGGAAAAAATTGATTGTAGTCAAATTCTTCGGTTTTCAATTATTGTCGGATTTTAAGTCCGATTTCGGTTCCGTAAAATTTATTTTCTTCTCAATCCTTTTAGTAGGCATCAAAACCAAAGTTAATAAGTTTTGTTCAGCCATTTTAAGTACCAAAACCGAATCCATACTCATGCATGAGTTAGAGAACCATGTTACACTCTTTTGGCATCATGTGTTGGTAAAATATTAGTTTTAGGTTTAGGTGAGATCTAGATCTTATGTCTCCTCTTATCATGTTCTTGTGTTTCATTCTTTAGCTGTATTAGACCATTAAAAACCTGAATAACTTGAGCAAATAGAGAGAAAATCGGATTTCAAGCAAAATAGGGAGAGAAGTAGAAGAACCGAGTAACACCTCTTTCATTTCTCCACATTTTCGTTTTCTTGAAGGAGGTAAGGTTCTTCTGTTATGACTTCAAGCAATTGTTTTTTGAAAATTTGTTCTGAATGTGAAATATATTACATCTTGTTAGCTTCTCTAGCCTTTGGAATTCCATGAATCCGAGTTATATCGAGTGAGTTATGATTTTTATAAAACGAGTGCGCAAGCAGTTTTCTGGAACCGGCAGCATGAGTCTATATAATGTTTGACCTGTTTATGGTGTCATAGTATGATCTAGTGAATTTGTAGTCTTCATAAAAGTTATAGTTCTGTTGATTAGCTTTCTAATGAGATAGTATTCATGTTGAGGTGGTATCTATAGCTCGAGTTGTGTTCATATGATTGTAGATATACATGAAGTAAGGCTTTACATTTTGGCAGAAAACTTATTTTAAATGTTAGTAGATTGTACACCATCTTAAAGACCTTATATTCTTTTGTGTTCTAAATGAAAGTTGTAGGGTTATCTCTTAGCTTTCTAATCATACTAGAATCATGTAATTTAGAGGTCTGTAGCACGATTTAGAGGATAAATACTAAGGTGTTGTTCATATCATACTTTAGTCTCGGGCAGACTTTATGAATTGAATGTTTTGTGTCCAAACTTATTTATAAAGTGATTATTTGAAAACGTGGTCTTCAGCAAAGTTGTAGAAATTTAAGTTAGCTATCATAGGGTTTTTGAATCTCATTAAAAACATGTCTGTAACTCCAGTTATCTAGTAACTACTGAAGTCTGGTCGGTTGCAAGTTCTCGATTTTTTTTAACGCAACTCAGTTTTGAATGTTTGATGATTTAATTCCTAGTACATGACCTCATTTGCTTTGGGTTTCTTCATATGAATTGTAGATGCATGTCTTAGAATTCCAGTGCAACTTAAATCATGTTCATCTGAGTTTTGTTCTGAAAGTAATGTTGATTTCAAAAACGCTACTCGGGTTAAGCTTTGAAAAACGTACGTGGTATTTTGAAAATGGGATTTCCTTGATTAAATGCTTATGTGAGCTTAGTTTTACTAAGGCATTGTTATGATTAGTTGTTCATGTGTTTAATAGTCATTTACAGGACTATTTAATAAATGTAGGTGCTTGATGAGCCGAGCTCGCCGCCTACCCGTTATTGTTGTGCTTTCGCTTGTTATCGTCCAGGTGGGTTTACTTATAAAATTTTCTATGCCATACGTGTTGATTAATGTTTAGTTGGTATGACCAGTGTATGAATGTGAACCATGTGGCCTACCGATGTGAGCTGTTACAGCCGTCGGTACGATTGTCCCCGTCGAGATACGGTACGGTTGTCCTTGTGAGGCAAGTCTCTTTAAGACCTAATGAAAGGCCGTGTCCGTTACAGTGGCATGCACTCCCGTCGTTAGGGTTAATGCATCCCCTTTCTGCGGCTAATGATAGATGTGCAGATGAGTGAGTTATTGTTGTGATTATTAGGAGATGAGACATGATGATGATTGATTTATATTCATGCTTGCGACCATACCATCTTTACATGTTGTTATGTGCATAGTAGTGAGCACTACTTTATCATTTGTGCTCATTCCCACCTACTCTTCACGGATGCAGGTTAAGCAGTTGGCGGGTGACGAAGTGAGACGAGTGGGTGGTACTTAGTTATGTTATTGCTTCCGTATTATCATGAACTATGTTGAGACTTGTTGAAAATCCGTTTCGAACTTATGTTTTGGTTTATGTTGGATTTGAATCACTCATGATGTTTGGATTCGTGAAATTACAATTTATGCATGCTTTATGATTAAAGCTGAGTATTATGTTATGTGTTGGGAACAGGTTAATGAAAACCATTGTGAAAAATCGAGTTTATGAATTCCTGTGGGTCCAGATAAGACTTGGACTAAGTAAATTGTTGTTTAACACCCATGTATTTTTTTAAAATGATTTCAAAAATTGTTTACTTGATTTTTGGAAAGCCCAGGATTTCATTAAAATCAAAGTGGGGTGTTACAGTTTGGTATCAGATCCAGTCTGTGTTTCTGTAGACTGGTTTATATGTGAATATGTGCTTAGACCTTATAAAATGACCACTCGTCTCCGTCACTCCGCGCTGCTTAAGCTATGATGATTTAAGTATTGATGAAAATACTTGATATGTAAATGATACACATGTGATAATGAAACTACTTGTGTTGAACTTGTGAATTGGGACTTAGGATCTATCCACCTTGATTTAATCGAACTCTAGTGTTTAAAGTCGAACTCTAGACTTCCGTAATTATGATTATTTTGTTTTGTTTTGTGCTAAACCTTCTGGCCTATTCAATGTAGAACAATGGTTCGTCAACCCCGTAACAACCACAACAACGGGCAACTAACCCCACCTCCGTCTCCGCCTCCATCTCCTCATCATCACCAGGCCCCTCCGGCCGTGGATCTTACCCGGCTCATAGTCCAGTTTCAAAGAATGAATGCACCGACTTTCTCAGCGACTGAGAACCCCACTGCGGTACTGGAATGGATCAAGGAGCTGGATAAGATTTTCGTTGTGCTCCCTCTCCCTGACAAACAGCGTGTACCTCTCGCAGCTTACCAGATGAAGGAGGACGCTTCCAACTGGTGGATTGACCACTAGGCTCGGAGGCCAGAGGCGGAGCTTAAAGCTCTCACTTGGGAGCAGATGAAGGTGATGGTGCGCGGCAATTTCCTTCCCCAGAGTTTTTGGGATCGGATGGAGCATGAGTTCTACCATCTGCAGCAGGGCAGTTCCACCGTGGATGAGTATATTCGCACTTTCACCTGGATGTGTCTTTTTGCTGGCGACTCGGTTAATGCTGATGCTAAGAAGGCCCGCAAATTCCTTAAGGGGCTTAATCAGAGGATCCGTGAACTGGTGGGGTGTCACGGATTGATGTCTTACGCCGACACTGTGAGTCGGGCTCAGGAGGTGGAGAGTTGTCTCATTCCTATGACTCCAGTCCCCTCCTATTATCATGCTTTTCAGCCTGCTCAGAATTCTATTCAGTGCGCTCAGCCCATCTCATCTGTGCTGCCCGGCTCTAGCTCGGGCAAGAGGAAGGCCAATTTCTAGAACAAGAAGAAGGGAAAGAAAGAGAACTTCGGAAGACGTGACGACCGACCCACTCAGGGTCAACTGCCGAGATGCCCTAAATATGGCAGGTTTCACACTGAAGAGTGCTTAGCAGACCAGCGAGCTTGTTACAACTGCAACTGTCTGGGTCACTATGCCAGTGTCTGCACCGAACCAAAGAGACATCAGCAGCAGCAGCATCCCTTTCCCCAGTAGCGCCAGCAGCAGCTTCCCCCACCACCACCTCCTCATCAGCAGCAGCAGCTCCCACCAATCCAATAGAGGGCTGGGGGTCAGGCCAGCGTCTATACCATTACTCACGCTGAGGCAGCGAACCATGCAGGTACTATGTCTGGAATGCTTTCTATCTCCAATGTGCCTGTCTTTGCATTGTGTGATACCGGTGCTACTCATTCTTTTATCTCCTCTCGATGCCTTAAGGCACTATCTGTTGTTAATTTGAGCAAAGTCAATACTCTTTAGGTCAGTCTAGCCTCAGGAAAGATTATTATTTCTGATTCTATAGTCCGTAATCTTCCTATTAATATTGGTGGACGAATTCTGGAGGCTGACGTGTATGTTATTGAAATGCGGGACGTCGATGTGATCTTGGGCATGGATTGGCTCAATCGCTATCGAGCCGACATTCGGTGCCAGGAGCGTGAAGTTGCACTCTTTCCCGATTTTGATCAGCCGGTAGTATTCTATGGGGTGAAGTCGAGGACTGTGCCTCAAGTCATCTCTTTTATGCAAGCTAGGAAGAGCCTTTCCAAGGGTAACTGTCAAGGCTATCTTATTTCTATGGTGTCCGAGGATGATTCCGGGCGAACTCCGAAGCAAGTTTCTATTGTTTGTGAGTATCTCGATGTCTTCCCTGATGAGCTGCCCGGAGGACCACCCCTCCGCCAAGTCGAGTTCACCATTGGCTTAGTCCCGGGAGCTGGTCCCATGTCTAAGGCCCCTTACCGTATGGCGCCGAAGGAGCTCCAAGAGCTCAAGGCCAGGATCCAGGAGTTGCTCAAGCTCGGTTTCATTCGGCCGAGTGTTTCGCCGTGGGGAGCGCCCATCTTATTCGTGAAGAAGAAAGACAGATCCATGCGCATGTGCATTGACTATCGGGAGCTGAATGCCCTGACAGTCAAGAACAAGTACCCCTTTCTCGTATTGAGGACCTTTTCGACCAGCTGAAGGGAGCCAGCGTGTTCTCAAAGATTGACCTGCGTTCGGGCTATCATCAGCTGAAGATCCGGGAGTCGGATATTTCTAAGACTGCTTTCCGTACCCGCTATGGCCACTATGAGTCAGTGTTCTAAAAGTAGTTAG